>JANAVB010024994.1:11723930-11786430 GCA_029216955.1 Iris pallida
GTATCGTTCGACATCCCTGAGCCTATCACATACACCACTCAGGAATGAAGTCATTCAACCAATCCTCAACTTATTATTTGATTCAAAATTGACTTCTTCGAATCCCGTTCGAACCATTCCTCAAAACCCAAGCACGCTTATCTATATCGTACCGACGATATCGTCGCTCGATAGTACCCCTATCGATACTCATCTTACTTTACTCAATCGAGTTCAACTCATTCTAGCTCGACGCTATTCAATTCCCGCACTCGACTTTTCTAAGGTCGACGCAACTTTGGTGTATATGCCCAGCCCGACTTAGCCAACCGTGCTTACGTAAACCATCTTTTTGTTTTCTTATCAAAAACTGTTCACCTATGTTTTGCAAAATAGATAGACTTATTGTATGGACATCCTATGGGTCATTTGAGAGAGAGCGCACCAACGATATCAACTTTACAGAAGCAACAGAGTTTGCGAAAACAACGAGTTAAAGAATTCAATCGATAGTTCAAGGACGTAAAGCTGTGCTCTGATACCACTATGTCACGCCCCGCTCCCGTAGGAGCGATCGTCCTCGCTAAGGCGTGATGCCGCACGAGCCTAGATTGCGCTCGTACAAGGCGGGTTCCATAACGGCCGATTTCAGCGGCTGCGACGGGGTCGTCGCACAGAAGTCCCAAGCAGAGACATTGAATTATAGCAGCAAAATTTTTGAACAAAACACAAGTTACTCAAAAGAAGCTCTTTATTGATATTGAACAAAGGTTACATTGGGGGCGCAAGGCCAATATTACAATCACTCAAGCTCACTCTTCTCATATTTTACAAGTTCACTCAGCTCTCTCTCATCTCTCAATTTCAAGTCTTGATCCAGCGGAAGCTTCGGAAGGCGATGTCCATACATTATGTCCCGTATAAGTCTTTTCTCCATGCGGCCGCACGCTTCGAATCGCCAAGGAACTCCGTGCCTCGACGCATCCAAGCGAGCTTCGCGCCATGAACTTCTACCTGTGCCTGCACATGTAAACTATGTGGGTGTCAGTACTCAACTGTACTGGTGGAGTGAGCTTCTCGTCCACCCATACAAAACCTACACGTTCATTTACTTTGTGCAGCTTAAAACCCTTTCGATTGTCTTTCTAGTCTTGCCTTAGGTTCAGTTTTAGGACCTGCGCCTTGGCGCAACTTGTGTGTCAAAACCATCCCGTGCTTGTAAGGTCAACGTTAACTCATACTTTATCTCTAGACCCCTTCTTGTGCCAACAACGTAACCTATCAGGTCGTGCTTGCCTTTCGGCCAAAATCAGAGACGCAACTACGCGGTAGTACCTAATTTCCTTACGACCGTGCTATAATTCCTTTGTACCGTGCCTCGCATTTCGAGGCCGTGCCCAATAACTCACGTAACTTCAAGAAAACTGCCCTACGGCCCTTCTTGACTTAACTCGCAACAGTTCAAGTCTAACTCAAGCACTCTATCCAATGACTTATCACTCGATGCCACATCCCGTGCCGAAGCACGCCGCCTTCGCTGTTGCCAAATCTTAGGCCCAGACATTGTGTCTTTCTTACTGCATACTGCATACATATTCAACTCAACTTAATCCAAAGGCATACACGCGGTTAGCCGCTATCTGCCGACATCTATATGAACTTGGTCACTGGCTCCCAGAGCCATAGTGGACTCCTCTTTCTTTTATTAGACGGGCGTCCCTTTCAGCGCAAGGTAGCTAGCCCTGCTGCAAGTCCCCGCCTAACCCGTGCAAAGCACAGTTTATCTTTTGTTTCCCAATGCCCGCAACGGTCCCGTGGCCTCGGGCTTGCCGTACGGGGAAACTTTCACCCTGTCGACAAGTTGCATGTTTCCCAATGCCCGCAGCGGTTCCGAGGCCTCGGGTTGCCGTGCGGGGAAACTCACTTTGTCGACAAGTTGTCCAATGACCATGCAAGATGCGATCGACACTTTCCAAATCTGAGTCCGCCACGATGACCTATAGTCGCGGACATTCTTCTTTCTTCTGAGACCGCCTCGACGACCTATAGTCGCGAGCATTCTTCTTTCTTCTGAAACTGCCTCGACGACCTATAGTCGTGAGCATAATCCTCTCTCTTGCCCTTTCTCCAAACTGAATAAATCAACCGTGGCCCGTGCCTTAAAACACTAGGACCATGCCATCGTGCCTCAATCCGACTTCTGTTCTACGTGACGTTATCGTCCAAGTCATACTTTATATGACGGGCCTTGGGATCATGGGACTATTTAACCTGTCAATCGCAGAATGAGCGGGACAGCACTTGGAATGACTTAGGTCGACCGGCATAACTTTGCCTAACTTACTCAGCCTACAACTTAACGAGCAAAGGCTGCGTCGAGCCTTGCTTTGATGGAACGTGCCGTGCACCGTTCAACTTTGAACGACCAAGTCATTTGGGTACTTGGACTTACGCCGGTAGTCATGCGACGTAACTTAACTCCTGGGGCAAGCCAAGGCTATGCCAAGCCCTGGACGATGGGACCGTGCATGCTTTATGAAGCATTTATGCGGGCGACGCCTATGACTTAGGCTGCGATCATGACTTGCCAACTCAACAAACTTCCTTCTCCCAAGCCACGGGACGAAGGACCGAGTGACATTTTCAAAGCACGACGTGCATCAATTCTAAGCCGACCATTGGACGTTTCCGTATTCTAACTCAATTCAACTCGACGGGATTTCTCCCTTTAGCTATGTGGGTTCGTATCTTTTATCTTCAAGCCTACTTGTGCAAGTTGAAAACACGATTTATTATGTGAAGGTAAAAATGAGGTAAGTTCACCGAAACTACCCCACCTGAGCGATGTCTTCAAACGGCCGTCGCAAGGCCAAGTCCGAACGCCGTCGGCGTTTCGATTCCTCCGATTGACTGAGCGGGACGGAGCACTACACCGCGAGTGCTGGACACGTTCCGAGTCTGAGGCTACACTTCAGATTTTGTCATTTTTGGGTAACTTCTGTTAATCACAGTAGTTCGTCCCCTGTCTTGGTCGATGATGAGTTTTGGTCCATAGATTTTCTTCGGAAAATTTGGTTTCTGCTACGTTTGTGGTTTCGAAATTTTTTGGATCAAGTGTTCTGTGATATTTGGATGGTTTGTTGATTTCGGGTTTCTGAGAACTCTTCGGAAAAAGTTCTGATGTTATATCGGAATTTCTGATTTTATTTGGGTTTCCGAAATTTTTGGAAACGTATTGCTGATTCGGGTTTAATATTATTTTGGTTGGAAAATATTTAGTTTCCCTGGTTTGGGATTAATTGCAGGAAATTATGGCACACTTTTCCAGTTTTTGGGTTATCCCGAAAATAGAGAGAATGCTGCCAAAATTTCTATAAAAATTTAATTATATAGTTTTAAAAATGATTTTCGAAAAATACAAAATATTTGGATTTATTGGGCGACGACCCTATTGGTCAATGGGCCCTGGCTAAGTGCAAACGAAACCGGTTTCGCCCGGACGTTGAGGCATTAGCTATTTTTGAAGAATGGACCAATATCTGAGACTCCTAAAATAAATTCAATTTCAATTTAAAATTATTAATTTATTATTTTTAATTATAGGATTTTTAGAGACTAATACTGTCTTTTCTTATTTAAATTCATGTATTTGGTTTGTAAGGGCTTAAGCCTATTCTGGTTGTGAGATTGTAATAGCTTAGGTTTTATTTTATTTTCTTTTATTTTTTGGATGATTTTGATCGTGGGATCGTAGAAATAAAAATGATAATTATTTATTATATTTTAAAAAGATTATAATAATAAATGTTTTGTCACTTAGCAATTAAGTTGTAAATTTAAAATAGAAATTCATGTATTTCTCATTAAAAAGGAAAATTTTAGTTTTATATTTATATAATTATAAAATACCAAGTTTTTCCAAATAAACCGATAAATACAATTTTTCTCAAAATTAAATGTAAATTGATATTTCTTAATTTCAACGCATTAATAAATAAGCGTTTTGTTTGTGTTAGCTAAATCAAGACTAAAAATTGACTAGGACGCAACTAGAGATTGCAACTAGTATAGCATCATTGTCAATTTTAGTTTTCTGAGACAAGTTTCCGAATGTAGGGTTTCAAGGAAGAATCTGAATTTCCAATCCGACGTATCGACCCATCCAGTCAAATTATTTTTGAGGCAAGTATATTTTTGTGGTAGATTACAATTAGTTAATAATTGTTTCAATGCAAGTTTAAACCACGATACAACACGGAACATTGACTGTAACTACTGTAACTATTGGGGACTGGGGGAGTAGTGTAGTGGATATGACCACAGCCAATTAGTATAATTGAATGTATTAGCTTACCCCTCAAACACACGGGGATAAGCCATACCATAACACTAGGATATTACTGTAACAAACCCAATCCGGTCATATTCATTACCTATTCATATCTCACTATTTTAACCGTTGGAAAATTATTTATTTCAAATTGTTTAAAAATACATAATTCCATTATTAATTTAAATTGTTAAAATATCATGAATTTGTACTTTGCTCCCTCCTGACTGGAGACTATATTTTTAGGTCCTGTTGAGGATGCAGAGCTACTGATTAGTAGCTACTATGACCCTGAGCTTTACCCTGCTGTGCTTCCTGAGGATGGCTTACTGGATGAGGATGTTGCTTTTATTTAGATGTTATTTTCCAGTTTGTTAGTTTTTTTCTAAAAACAATGTTATTTGAGTTGATGGTTTATGTTTGTACTTGGCACTGGACAAGTTTTTAATTTATCGAATAATAAATGTTGTGGCAAATTTAGTTTGAGTTGTTGATTACCTGCATATGGAAGTTACAGCTTACTGCTGCCGTCTCATCAACGGTGCAGGCTGGGCATGATCCGATTCGTTCCAAGTAATTGGGACCGGGTCGTGACATGTTTTTAGTGGTGGCCCATGCAGGTCTAATCAACAACTTAGGAAAACCTATTTAGAGATATTTAGAACACTAGAACATTAATTTGTCACAACATAGGACCGAAATATATTATAAGTAAATATTTTTTTATAGATAGGCTACCTTGCTTATGTTTATATCCTAAACCTTCCAGAGAATGGCCACTGACAATACCAATCCTGCTGGCGATGGGGTACTTCACCCTATCATACCCCACTCCCCAATCAAGTCCGGATCCTACACCTCGGCATTTGGCCGACCGTCCCCATAATACAACGACGGATCCATTATCTTCTCGGACGGAGATGCAGCCCCCTGTGGTTTCGTCCACTCCAGCTGCTCCACCGGTACCTGTGGACCCCACCGACCTCATAGGTCTGCTTAGAGGAGTAATAGAAGCCCAGAGAACTCAAGCTGAAGCTCATCGCGAGCAGACGACAATTATGAGAGAAGGCATGGAGAATGCCCATAGCGTGGCAATGGCTACACTAGAGAGAGGAGAAGCAGCTCAACAGGAACCAAGGCCTGCTAAGGTAAACATAAATCTAAGGATTAATTTATGTAATATTAAGGCCATTTAATTAATGGGAATCATATTGCCAAGGTGGGCGATATTGAAAGTTTCAAGAAACAGAACCCTCGACCCTTCAAGGGAACCGAAGGAATCGTCTATGCTGATGAATGGCTCGATAGTATGGAGCGTCTCCTAAGCGTCGCTCGACTTCCAGAAGACCTCAAGGCTGAAGTAGTGGGACTCGAACTGCAAAATGTAGCAAGCACCTGGTATAGGAATGAACCCCGACTCCAGGACAGGCAGATTGACTGGGACACCTTCAAGAGGTTGTTCAAGAGGAAGTTCTTTCCAACATCAGAGTTGCAGAAGATAGAGAGGCAATTTCAGAATCTGAAGCAAGGAAATATGACTGTTGGAGAATATACGGCAGAATTCGGTCAACTCAGCCGTTTTGCCAAGAACCTGGTGGCTGACCCTGAAGACCGTGCTGAAAGGTTTAGACATGGGCTGAGAGAGGAGATCCGCACCCATGTGATCTCAGGCGGTGCTAAGACCTATGAAAAGATCCTGGAGCGAGCCCAAGATATAGAGAAGAGCCAACCCGCTCGCTCAAAGAGGGATTATCCTGGAACTAACAACTTCCAGGGTAATCAGAAGAGGCCCAACAACAATAACAACAACCGACCTTCCCACCACCAGCAGCAGAACCAGCAGGCAAGGAACAATGATAGGGCACCTCAGAGGCAGATCCCTGTCTGCGACTATTGCAAAAGGCCGGGGCATCAAGCAAATATGTGAAACCCATATTTTTTTGTGCTAAATTATTATTAATGTTTTAGTATTATTATTATTAGTATTTCTAAAATTATTATTATTATTATTATTATATTATTTAGAATGATAAAGTTATTTCAAACTTAACAACATGGCTTTTTGAGTTGAACCCAGACCCAGGCCTGAGCCAAACCCAAATCTCATTTTCCTTTCTTTCTAATTTCTGACTTGGTTTCTTAAAAAAAAAATAAAAAAAAATAATATAATAGATAAATTTTATAGCTGGTCCCGTAGGACCAGCACCCCTCTCAACCCATGTACAACTTTTCCACTTCCCCTCCCACACGTTGTTCTTCTTTTCCTTACGTTACTCCCCTATCTTTACTCCAGCACACCACCTATTTCTCCCCTTCCCACGTTCTCCTCAACAACTCTATTATCTCTCTCCCTCAAGAAACTCTCTCACCTTTCCATTCACTCTCTGTGGAAGAGAAAACTCACAAAAAAAAAACCTATCCCAACTCTCAATCTCTCTCTCTCTTCTTCCAGGAGGGAAAAACCCATTTTTCCCGAACTTCTCCCCGATCCCCTTCTCCGCGCGTGCGACCGAGGCCGAGCCCCTCTCCGGCCAAGCTCGCGGCCACCCGCCGCCGCCATCCTCGCCGGGATCCGTCCGCCGCTGTGCCCCGAGGCCAGCAAACCCCCGCGCGTCCGGCAACCGCCACTCCGCCGACTCCGGCGCTGCCCCGGCCGACCGCCTCTCCGGCGCGTACGGCCCGAGCCGCCCACGTCAGCCCTAGCCCGGCGGAGCTCCTCCCCGGTGGCGCCACACTCCGGCCGTCCCCGAGACCCGTGCCTCCGCCCACCTCCGTCGAGTCCAGCCCGCGTGCCCCGAGCACGTACCCCCGGCGCCTCTGACTCGAGGCCAGCGCCTCCGCCGTGCGCTGTTCCCGAGGTCAGCACCTCCTGCCGGCCGTTTTCCCCGGCGACCCTCTGCGTGTTGTTCTGCGCCGCCCCATGCGCTGAATCCCAGCACTCCGGCGAGCTCCCAGCGGACCCGCGCACTGTCCCGGCGGTCTCCCGCCGACCCCGACTCCGGTGGCCGTGCCCTAGCCCCGATCCAGCCCGCCCCGACGTTTCCCGCGGCCAGATCCGTCTTCAGTAGCCGCTGACGCCCCGGCAGCCCTGATCTGTGCGCGCGTGCCGTCCCGAGTGGACAGCACCTGCGTGTGCTTTTCGGCGTGGTTCGTTTTCGTTTTCCAAGTTCGAACTGTGGATTTGCGCATCCCGAGTCCGAGGCAACCCTTCGGATTCCATCGTTTTGGGTAATCTCTGATAATCACAGTAGTTCGTCCCCCGTAGAGTCAATGATGATAGATCGGTCCCCCGGTTCCCTCCTGGGAATCCGGATAGCTGCATTTTATATTTCGATTAGCTGCGTTAGTTTGATTGCCTGTGTTTTATTTGCTGGGTTGGCGTGAATTGGTTGGTATTGGATTCCCGGATATTTCGGGAATTATTTCTGTGGTGTTGGAATTATTTTGGTGGATATTTCGGTGGACTATTTTGGTTGGAAATGGGTTTTCCCTGGTTTGGGACATTTTGCAGGTTTTGTTGGCGCGCTTCCCAGTTTTGGGTTTATCCCGGAATAGAGGAAGTGCTGCCCAAATTTTTACAAAATTATATTTTTATTAATTTCAAAACTGGCTTTCGAAATGATTTACTAAAACCGATTTTCGGGCGACGACCGTACCGGTCTGTGGGCCCCGGCGAAATGCAAACGCACCGGTCCGACCGGACGTTGAGGCATAAACCGAATTTTGAGGAAAAGGACCGAGTCTGAGACTCCTAGCTTTCTTTAAATTATTATTTTATCTTTTAGGTTAAATATTATAGTCATTTAAATTCTGCATTTTATTTAATAATTCAGTCATTTTCTTATTTAATGTAAAAGAAAGATGTATCGGGCATAAGCCCCACCCTAGGACCAGTAGCTATGCCCATGTATTTGTGTAGCGTAGTTATTTTCTTTTCTTTTTCTGGTGGATGTGATTTGGGTGGATTTTGGATTGATTTCATATTCGTAGATAGGACGTAATTTACGGCTTAATTACGAGTTTAGTTAAATAAATAAAATATTATTAATTCACTGTTTGTCACTAAAAGAAAACTGTATTTTATATACATATTATGAAAACACAAAGTTTTCCAAATTGTAATTGATTCTTGCGATTTTCCAAATTGTAATCGATTCTCGTGATTTTCCAAATAATTCAATTAACCGGCTTAATCAACGCACGTAGTTGCGACGTAATCGTTAGCTGTAAATAAATACAACTTAAAACCTGACTAGGACAGGTCTACTAGAGATTGCAACTAGCACACTTAGTCTGGTTATTCAAGGATCTAAGTCGAGTTCTCAACTGTAGGAACTCGAAGTTACAACTGACGTTCCTCTTCGGTACCGACTCGTCTATCCAGTCATTCTAAAACAAAGGCAAGTGCAGTTATGTCTATTTGGTAATTTATCTAGTAATTGTTTTATTGCAATTTTAAACCACATTGCTACACGGAACTCTCTCCTAGAGTTCGAATATTGACTCATTGATTGAATCTGATTGACTCGGGATATTGGGGGAGTAGTGTAGCGTCTATGACCAATACCCCTATATTGCATCATTGATTGTGCGAGCTGATTCCTCATATACACGGGGATAGGCCGGACCGTATCATTAGGATATAATTGAATCATCCCAAGCCGGTCATAGTTCGTTACCTACTCAAATCACACTGTTTTCAATTGTAGAATTGTGAAAAATATTGTTAAAGTATTTCAAATTGTTTAACATTGCAAATTTCAAATTATTATTTGAATTATTGGATATTCGTAATTGTACTTTGCTCCCTCCTGACTGGAGACCCAACATTTTAGGTATCACTGATGAGGCTTTGTTACGCGATCCCAAGACGAGGAATTCGAGATTGCTGAACTGTTTGCCTAGAGTTTTCTTTTATTCATGATGTATAAAAAAAAAGGTTTAAGTTGTATCTTTTATTTCATGTAAAAGTTTAATAAAGTTTTAAATTTTCCGATGTTGAGTTGTGACAAATTATAATGTTGTTGTATGGTTACCTGCTACTGAACAGCTTACTGCCGCCGTCTCAACAACGGTGCAGGCTGGGCATGATCCGAGTCGACCCAATTAGTTGGGATCGGGTCGTGACATGTTTTCAGTGGTGGCCCATGCAGGTCCAACAACAACAACTTAGGAAAACCTACCTAGAAACAATTAGAACACTAGAACATCAATTTGTCACAACATAGGACCGAAATATATTATAAATAAATATTTTTGTTTGATTATAGACTGGTAGGATACCTTGCTTATGTTTGCATCCTAAACCTTCCAGAGAATGACCATTGACAAGACCAAATCCTGTTGGCAATGAGGTGTTATCTCCGGATCATACCCCATCCCCTC
Source organism: Iris pallida (assembly GCA_029216955.1). Classification (NCBI taxonomy): domain Eukaryota; kingdom Viridiplantae; phylum Streptophyta; class Magnoliopsida; order Asparagales; family Iridaceae; genus Iris; species Iris pallida. Next base: position 11,733,625 of record JANAVB010024994.1, read on the forward strand.
AACCAAGCCCAGGGTCCTTCCCCTCGCGGCTGTTTGACCGTCCGCATAATGCATCCAGTGAAGTTTTTCCTACACTGGCGAATTCTACCTCATCTCAAACTGAATTGCATTTCCTTGGTGGAGTATTCATTTTTGTTGCTCCACCAGTACCAGCAAACACCTTCCAAATGGTTACCCTATTTTAAGAAATCATGGAGATCCAGAAAGCACAAGTTGAAGCCCAGCAGGAACAGAAGAATATCACGAGAGAAGACATGAAGAACGTCATGATGTAGCCTTAGTTATCTCCAACCAAGTTAGAGCAGAACTTTTGCCCTAGGAAGGATACCCCTGAATCTAGAAGATATTTGGGTCCCATCAAGTACTCTACTTTCCGGCAGTCTTGCCGTAAGAAGTTATGGGCTTGTAACTATTGCAAGAGGCCTGGTCATCAGACCGTTAGTTGCCGCAAGAGTTTGGGACAATGTTTGGCATATGGATCTACTAAACATCGGGTAAAGGACTGCCCCTTATCTTTCCATCAAACCAGAGCTCATATCCCAGCAACACCTGTTAGGCCACAACCTAGGGACTCTCTTCCTATCCAGCAGACCTTGCCTCCTACAATAAGGCATGATTCAGACTCGAAGATCATAGAAGATGAAGGACCAGATCAATGAACTGAAGGCTCTAGGATTTATTCAGGGTGGAACTTCACCTTAGGGAACACCTATCTTGTTTGTGCCCAGGAAGGATGGAACAACGGATGTGCATTGATTACAAGACACCAAAGAACAAGTACTTTCTGTCCGAATCGAGGATCTGTTTGAACTGGTTGTGTGGAGATAGGATGTTTCGAAGTTTGACTTAAGATTTGACTACCATCAAATCAAAGTCAGGAAAGAGGACATTTCCAAGACGGCGTTCAAACATCAAGTATGGATAGTTTTCTTTGGTCAGGACGTTAGACTGACAAATGCTCCTGCTGTGTTCATGAATTTCATGAATAGAGATTCTCATGAGTATTTGAATCGGTTTTACTTCTCCATAGATAACATCCTGAAGATTGAAGAAGAGCATGAAGAACACCTGAGGAAGTATTGGAAACTTTGAGGAAAAGGAGTTTTATGGTAAGTTATCTGAACGTGGATTTTTGACAAGGTGGACTTTTGGCCATGTGGTCAAGAGAAAAAAAAAATTCGATGGAAGATAGCTGTTGTTGAAGAGTGATATACCTCAAGTTCAATTCGGAAGATTTTTAAACTTGGCCGGCTACTATCAGAAGTTCGTGAAGGATTTCGTCAAGATTGCTGAGCCAATGACGAAGCTCATTTGGAAGAATGAAGAGTTCATCTGAACGAAAAGTTTGCCAGTCGACATTGAGGAGCTGAAGAAGAGACTTACCACTACACCAATCCTTGCGCTACCCGCAGGAACCGGTGGTTACTCAATTTACGGTAATGCCTCTGGAAAGGACTGGGTTGCGTTCTTCAACAACATGGGAAAGTAATTGCTTACACATGTAGGCAACTACAGACTCATGAGAAGAATCATTCCACACCTAATTTGAATTGCTGCAATTATTTTTACTTTGAAGCTATGGAAGCATGATTTTTATGGAAAGGGAGTGAAAATTTATACGGACTACAAAAGTCTGAAATATGTCTTCACTCAGGAAGGGCTGAATGTTAGACTAAGAAGATGGTTGAAGCAGATGAAGGATTTCGACATCAACCTGCAGTACTATTCAGGTAAGGCTAATGTGGTCACTGATGCACTTGGTCGATACTGATGGCGAAGTTCTTAGCCAAGGAGTGGCACCTGCTAGAAGACATCGAGAAGTTTGGACTGGAGGTTATACTACCTGGAGATAGAAGGACGGAGCTGGATGATGATTCAGTATTGATGAAGTTCGAGGCTGAGGGATAAAAGTCAAGAGAACGTAGTTTCAAAACGAGGCACTTTGCAGGCTTAGAGATCAAGTGTTGGCAGGAACACTTGAGGGTTTCTAAATTGATCAGCAGTGGAACTCTGAAGAAAGGTACGAGACTTTGCGTATCGGCTGACAAACAGAGGAACGAGTGGATGAAAGAAATGCACCAGTCGCAGTGTTACGTAAATTCGGGAGATAATAAGAGGTATCGGAACATGCCTCCATTGATTGGTGCTATGGAATAAAGAAGGACAATTCCAGGTATGGGATTTTGTCAACATGAGGAATTTAGCAAGAGAACAACAAGTTTGTTGGAGCCGCTGGACAATTCAGAATAGAAGTAGAAGCATATAACCATGAACTTTAAGTAAGGATTGCCTTGTTCCCAAGGAGGGAAGAGCACCAATTGGATTATAATAAACCGACTGACTAAGTCAGCACACTTTATTTCCTCTCAAAGTTGGTTTATCCACTAAAGAAGTTGGCAGCATTGTACGAGAGGCACATCTACCGGATTCACGGAGTACCGCGGGACGAGCAATCAGAGAGGTCAATCCAGACGCTTGAAGATGTTTTGAGATTTTGCGTCTCGGAATTTGGTAGGTCTTGGGAAGACCCAATTGCATTTGGTGTAGTTTTCTCCTACCAGAGGAACAATCAGTTTCGACGGAGCTGGAAATTGAGGCCAGACACTACATTTCGGATTCCGAGTCACGTTTTGAATAATTCAGAGCTGAAGTTTGGACTTAACCTTTCAGTGCCAGAGAAACCAGTTACAAGCCTAGTCAGAAGTAAGAAGAAGATCAGAATTCGAGCCATCACTTATTTTCTTATCTCTTCGTTCTAAACTTGACTGATGCTGACGAAGTTAGCCTAGTTTTGCAAGCTATTTTTTTTATCAAGCTTGATCATGACGATATTTTATTGGGTGCACCCACTAATATATTGTCTAATCAGGACCGGTGCATGATGGTCTGATCAACCTCGTGTACTTTGGTTCGCTTTTGTATTCTTTCTACATGGATGTCACCATAAATGAAACTTGTCCCTAAACCGTCTCATCCATGACTGCCATGGAAATTCTTATAGTTGGACCTGAGTTACGGGCGCAGTACCCGTACATGTTTGTCACCCCTAACCTTACTTTAATTTCGAGGACGAAATTTTCTAAGGAGGGAAGATTGTGAAACCCATATTTTTTTGTGCTAAATTATTATTAATGTTTTAGTATTATTATTATTAGTATTTCTAAAATTATTATTATTATTATTATTATATTATTTAGAATGATAAAGTTATTTCAAACTTAACAACATGGCTTTTTGAGTTGAACCCAGACCCAGGCCTGAGCCAAACCCAAATCTCATTTTCCTTTCTTTCTAATTTCTGACTTGGTTTCTTAAAAAAAATAAAAATAAATAATATAATAGATAAATTTTATAGCTGGTCCCGTAGGACCAGCACCCCTCTCAACCCATGTACAACTTTTCCACTTCCCCTCCCACACGTTGTTCTTCTTTTTCTTACGTTACTCCCCTATCTTTACTCCAGCACACCACCTATTTCTCCCCTTCCCACGTTCTCCTCAACAACTCTATTATCTCTCTCCCTCAAGAAACTCTCTCACCTTTCCATTCACTCTCTGTGGAAGAGAAAACTCACAAAAAAAAAAACCCATCCCAACTCTCAATCTCTCTCTCTCTTCTTCCAGGAGGAAAAACCCATTTTTCCCGAACTTCTCCCCGATCCCCTTCTCCGCGCGTGCGACCGAGGCCGAGCCCCTCTCCGGCCAAGCTCGCGGCCACCCGCCGCCGCCATCCTCGCCGGGATCCGTCCGCCGCTGTGCCCCGAGGCCAGCAAACCCCCGCGCGTCCGGCAACCGCCACTCCGCCGACTCCGGCGCTGCCCCGGCCGACCGCCTCTCCGGCGCGTGCGGCCCTAGCCGCCCACGTCAGCCCTAGCCCGGCGGAGCTCCTCCCCGGTGGCGCCACCCTCCGGCCGTCCCCGAGACCCGTGCCTCCGCCCACCTCCGTCGAGTCCAGCCCGCGTGCCCCGAGCACGTACCCCCGGCGCCTCTGACTCGAGGCCAGCGCCTCCGCCGTGCGCTGTTCCCGAGGTCAGCACCTCCTGTCGGCCGTTTTCCCCGGCGACCCTCTGCGTGTTGTTCCGCGCCGCCCCATGCGCTGAATCCCAGCACTCCGGCGAGCTCCCAGTGGACCCGCGCACTGTCCCGGCGGTCTCCCGCCGACCCCGACTCCGGTGGCCGTGCCCTAGCCCCGATCCAGCCCGCCCCGACGTTTCCCGCGGCCAGATCCGTCTTCAGTAGCCGCTGACGCCCCGGCAGCCCTGATCTGTGCGCGCGTGCCGTCCCGAGTGGACAGCACCTGCGTGTGCTTTTCGGCGTGGTTCGTTTTCGTTTTCCAAGTTCGAACTGTGGATTTGTGCGTCCCGAGTCCGAGGCAACCCTTCGGATTCCATCGTTTTGGGTAATCTCTGATAATCACAGTAGTTCGTCCCCCGTAGAGTCAATGATGATAGATCGGTCCCCCGGTTCCCTCCTGGGAATCCGGATAGCTGCATTTTATATTTCGATTAGCTACGTTAGTTTGATTGCCTGTGTTTTATTTGCTGGGTTGGCGTGAATTGGTTGGTATTGGATTCCCGGATATTTCGGGAATTATTTCTGTGGTGTTGGAATTATTTTGGTGGATATTTCGGTGGACTATTTTGGTTGGAAATGGGTTTTCCCTGGTTTGGGACATTTTGCAGGTTTTGTTGGCGCGCTTCCCAGTTTTGGGTTTATCCCGGAATAGAGGAAGTGCTGCCCAAATTTTTACAAAATTATATTTTTATTAATTTCAAAACCGGCTTTCGAAATGATTTACTAAAACCGATTTTCGGGCGACGACCGTACCGGTCTGTGGGCCCCGGCGAAATGCAAACGCACCGGTCCGACCGGACGTTGAGGCATAAACCGAATTTTGAGGAAAAGGACCGAGTCTGAGACTCCTAGCTTTCTTTAAATTATTATTTTATCTTTTAGGCTAAATATTATAGTCATTTAAATTCTGCATTTTATTTAATAATTCAGTCATTTTCTTATTTAATGTAAAAGAAAGATGTATCGGGCATAAGCCCCACCCTAGGACCAGTAGCTGTGCCCATGTATTTGTGTAGCGTAGTTATTTTCTTTTCTTTTTCTGGTGGATGTGATTTGGGTGGATTTTGGATTGATTTCATATTCGTAGATAGGACGTAATTTACGGCTTAATTACGAGTTTAGCTAAAATAAATAAAATATTATTAATTCACTGTTTGTCACTAAAAGAAAACTGTATTTTATATACATATTATGAAAACACAAAGTTTTCCAAATTGTAATTGATTCTTGCGATTTTCCAAATTGTAATCGATTCTCGTAATTTTCCAAATAATTCAATTAACCGGCTTAATCAACGCACGTAGTTGCGACGTAATCGTTAGCTGTAAATAAATACAACTTAAAACCTGACTAGGACAGGTCTACTAGAGATTGCAACTAGCACACTTAGTCTGGTTATTCAAGGATCTAAGTCGAGTTCTCAACTGTAGGAACTCGAAGTTACAACTGACGTTCCTCTTCGGTACCGACTCGTCTATCCAGTCATTCTAAAACAAAGGCAAGTGCAGTTATGTCTATTTGGTAATTTATCTAGTAATTGTTTTATTGCAATTTTAAACCACATTGCTACACGGAACTCTCTCCTAGAGTTCGAATATTGACTCATTGATTGAATCTGATTGACTCGGGATATTGGGGGAGTAGTGTAGCGTCTATGACCAATACCCCTATATTGCATCATTGATTGTGCGAGCTGATTCCTCATATACACGGGGATAGGCCGGACCGTATCATTAGGATATAATTGAATCATCCCAAGCCGGTCATAGTTCGTTACCTACTCAAATCACACTGTTTTCAATTGTAGAATTGTGAAAAATATTGTTAAAGTATTTCAAATTGTTTAACATTGCAAATTTCAAATTATTATTTGAATTATTGGATATTCGTAATTGTACTTTGCTCCCTCCTGACTGGAGACCCAACATTTTAGGTATCACTGATGAGGCTTTGTTACGCGATCCCAAGACGAGGAATTCGAGATTGCTGAACTGTTTGCCTAGAGTTTTCTTTTATTCATGATGTATAAAAAAAAAGGTTTAAGTTGTATCTTTTATTTCATGTAAAAGTTTAATAAAGTTTTAAATTTTCCGATGTTGAGTTGTGACAAATTATAATGTTGTTGTATGGTTACCTGCTACTGAACAGCTTACTGCCGCCGTCTCAACAACGGTGCAGGCTGGGCATGATCCGAGTCGACCCAATTAGTTGGGATCGGGTCGTGACAAAATATCTGCAGAAAGAGACTAGGACATTGCCTAGTCTGTGGGTCTTCCACCCACCAAGTGAAGGACTGTCCCTCGGCGGCCCATCGGATTGGATCCACTCAACAGAAAGGTCCTCTGCCCACTCAGCAACAATAATTTGGACAGCATCAACAGAAGACTGGGCGAGCTTTTGCCCTAGCAGCAGAGGAACATGAGCCAGAGCAGGAACCTACAGCGGATGTCATCGCAGGTTTCATTTATGTGCATTCCTATCCTGTCTTAGCTTTATTTGATTCGGGAGCATCACATAGTTTCATATCCACAAAATTCATCTCTGCACACCACATAGATACGGACTTTAGCAAGAAGATATATAGAGTCATGACCGGTGGAGGACCCCTACCTATCACTGAGACCTGTAATTACCCTATCACCATATCGGGCCACCAATTCATAGCACCTTTGCTTGTGATGCCCTTACCCAATTATGATATAGTTCTAGGAATGGACTGGTTGAGTAAGCAGTATGCGCTGATAGACTGTCACAAAGGATGTGTAGTCTTCAGCCCACCTGGAGAGCCGGAGTTTGAAATCTCTCGAACTCCGGAGGATATGGAGTGTGTTACCTACACCTCTATCACAGAAGAATCCGAACCTCCCCATCCTATCATAGCAGAAATTATGGATGTCTTCCCTGATAGTCTTCCCGGGTTATCCCCAGACCGAGACATAGAGTTCACCATTGATCTAGTCCCTGGTTCTTCTCCTATTTCTAAGGGATGCTACAGAGTCAACCCGAAGGAGGCCAAGGAGATGAAGGATCAGATCAATGAACTGAAGGCTTCAGGATTTATTCGAGACGGAGCTTCACCCTGGAGAGCACCTGTCTTGTTTGTACCCAAGAAGGACGGAACTGTGAGAATGTGCATCGATTACCGGGCACTGAACAATATCACAATCAAGAACAAATACCCTCTGCCCCGGATCGATGACCTGTTTGACCAACTCAGTGGAGCCAAGGTGTTTTCGAAGATTGACCTCAGATCCGGCTACCATCAGATCAAGGTCAGGAAGGAGGACATTCCCAAGACGACGTTCAACACCAAGTATGGGCAGTTTGAATTCTTGGTCATGCCGTTTGGATTGACGAATGCTCCTGCTGTATTCATGAACCTTATGAACAAGGTTTTCCATGAATATTTAGATCAGTTTGTCATTGTCTTCATCGATGACATTCTGATCTATTCGAAGACTGAAGAGGAGCATGAGGAGCACCTTAGAAAAATTCTGGGAACTTTGAGGAAAGAGAAGTTATATGGTAAGCTATCCAAATGTGAATTCTTTCTAGACAAGATGGATTTTCTTGGCCATGTTATCACATGAGAAAGAATTTCGGTGGATCCTAAGAAGATAGCTGCTGTGGAGAAGTGGTCTACCCCAAGCTCAGTTGCTGAGATCAGAAGTTTCTTGGGCTTGGCTGGCTACTACCGGAAGTTTGTGAAGGATTTTGTCAGAATTGCTGAACCGATGACGAAGCTTACTCGGAAGAATGAAGAGTTCATCTGGACGGAAGATTGTCAGGCTGCATTCGAGGAGCTGAAGAAGAGGCTGACCACTGCACCAATCCTTGCGCTACCCGCAGGAACCGGTGGTTTCTCAATCTACAGCGATGCCTCTGGAAAAGGACTGGGTTGTGTTCTTCAACAGAATGGAAAAGTGATTGCTTACGCATCTAGGCAATTACGGAACCATGAGAAAAATTATTCCACACATGACCTGGAGCTTGCTGCAGTCATCTTTGCATTGAAGCTATGGAAGCATTATCTATATGGAGAGATAGTGGAAATATATACAGACCACAAAAGTCTGAAATATGTTTTCACTCAGAAAGAGTTGAACATGAGACAAAGAAGATGGCGGGAACTGATGAAAGATTTTGACATCGACCTGCAGTACCATCCGGATAAGGCTAATGTGGTTGCTGATGCACTTAGTCGATACCCAGTGGCGATGTTCTTAACCAAGGAGCGACACTTGTTGGAGGACATAGAGAAGCTTGGTCTGGAGATTGTACTGCCTGAGGAGAAGATGAAGGAACTGGGGCGAGAAGCTGATATACCTAGAGCTGACTCAACCATGATGTAGTTGCAATTGTGATCAAGTTTGATAGACAAAATCAAGGAGACACAATTTCAAGACGAGACGCTTTGCAAACTTAGAGATGAAGTGCTGGCAGGAACACTTGAAGGTTTCTCTATCGCCAGTGACGGAGCATTAAAGAATGGTACGAGGCTGTGTGTACCATCTGGCGAACTGAGGAATGAGCTGATGCAAGAAGCGCACCAGTCGCAGTATTCCATACATCCTGGAGCTAATAAGATGTATCGGGATATGCGTACCATCGTTTGGTGGTATGGAATGAAGAAAGATGTATCCAGATTTATGGCTAGATGCTTGATTTGCCAACAAGTGAAGGCTAGCAGACAGAGACCCGCAGGACTTCTACAGCCGCTGGGCATTCTGGAGTGGAAATGGGAGCATATAACAATGGACTTTGTGTCAGGACTGCCTCGATCTCAAGGAGGGAAGGACGCCATTTGGGTTATTGTGGAACGACTGACTAAGTCGGCACACTTTATTCCCTTCAAGGTTGGTTTATCCACCGAGAAGTTGGCGGCACTGTACATGCGGCATATCTACCGGATTCATGGAGTACCGGTAAGTATTGTATCTGACCGAGATACTAGATTTACCTCACATTTTTGGAAGAGTTTGCATGACAGCTTGGGAAAAAAACTGAAGTTCAGCACAGCTTATCATCCCCAAACTGACGGACAATCTGAGAGGACCATCCAGACGCTAGAAGATATGCTGAGATCTTGCGTCTTGGAATTTAGAGGGTCTTGGGAGGATCACTTGCATTTAGTAGAATTCTCCTACAACAATAGTTACCAGGCTAGCATTGGTATGACCCCATTTGAAGCACTCTATGGACGTCATTGCCGTACTCCACTTGCATGGGACGACGTAGGAGAAAGAGTACTGGTGGGGCCAGAGATGGTGACTGACGCAGCAGAGAAGGTGAAAGTAATTAGAGACAAGCTCAGGATCGCCCAAGATAGGCAGAAGTATTGGACAGATAGCAGTCGTCGACCACTAGAGTTTGAAGAAGGAGATAGTGTCTTTGTGAAGATTTCTCCTACCAGAGGAACTATCCGATTTGGCAGACTGGGAAGCTGAGTTCCAGATATATCGAACCATTTGAAGTTTTGAGCCGAATTGGTGAAGTGGCGTATCGGTTAGCTCTACCAGCTAATCTTAAGGGCGTGCACAACGTCTTCCACGTTTTGCAGCTCAGACGCTACATCCCGGATCCGAGTCACATCTTGGACCACTCGGAGCTGGAGATTGGACCGAGCCTTACAGTACCAGAGAAACCTGTAGCGATTTTGGATAGAGGCGAGAAGAGGACCAGGACTTCAGTGACTCCCATAGTCAGAGTTATGTGGAGGCATGATTCCCCAAGCGAGTCTACCTGGGAGCGAGATGATGAGATGCGGGAGCAGTACCCATATTTGTTTGAGACCTGAGGTATTTTCCTAACCTTATCCTTTAAATTTCGAGGACGAAATTTCTTAAGGAGGGAAGGTTGTGAAACCCGTAAATTTTTGATTTTTAAAAAAATATTAAATAGGTGTTTGTTAATTTAATTAATTAAATAGAAAACTATTTTTTTAAAGTAAATGAATTTGGATTTTTTTTTGATTGCCTGGCCCAGTCCCAAACCCAAATTCTGAGCCCGAATATATATATTTTAGAATTTTTTCTAAAGAAAAAAACATTTTTAACCCAATCCATTTTTCTTAAAATCTACTTATCTTTTTGCCTTAAAGCCCATAAGACCGAACCCAATAAGGCCAAACCCATTTTGGAGTTATACTATGGATTAATAAAAAAAAAAAAAAAAAAGAAAGAATTTTTATTATAACTCATTAATCTCTCCAAAAGAAAAACTTAACTCTCTCTCTCTCTTTCGTTCTGGGACTCTTCGTTCCCTAACGTCGCCGACCGTCGGCCTCCCCAAACTGCAGCACCCTTCAACTTCTGTAACTCCTACACTTTTTTCTATATAAATCCCCCTCTTCACCCAACTATCTCCACACTCTAACTTTTCCTCCACCCAAACCCTTCTTTTTCCCAACCGAGCCCTAGTCGGAGCTCCGGCCAAGCCCCGACGACCGAGCTCCATCATCGGAGTCGAGCCTCGTCTCCAGCACCCTCCGCCCGAGTCCTGGCCGAACCCCCTTCAGCCGACGCCTCATTTTCCCGAGCCCCGATCCGCGTTCTCCGGCGAGATCCGGACCCGACGGTGCTTTCCGGCCGACCCGAGTCTGGCGCACCCCTTCCGACTGAACCCTAGCCAGTGCCCCTGTTTCTGCAGCGACCGTTGCTGTTCTCGCCGTTTCCGAGCCACCCTGCGTGACCTCGGCTCCACTTGACCAGCGTGCCTCGACCCAGATCTGCTGCTTCGCTGATTTCCTTGCTGTCCGCGAGTGCTGGACACGTTCTGAGTCTGAGGCTACACTTCAGATTCCGTCATTTTTGGGTAACTTCTGTTAATCACAGTAGTTGGTCCCCTGTCTTGGTCGATGATGAGTTTTGGTCCATAGATTTTCTTCGGAAAATTCGGTTTCTGCTACGTTTGTGGTTTCGAAAATTTTTGGATGAAGTGTTCTGTGATATTTGGATGGTTTGTTGATTTCGAGTTTCTGAGAACTCTTCGAAAATAGTTCTGATGTTATATCGGAATTTTTGATTTTATTTGGGTTTCCGAATTTTTTTGAAACGTATTGCTGATTCGGGTTTAATATTATTTTGGTTGTAAAATATTTAGTTTCCCTGGTTTGGGATTAATTGTAGGAAATCATGGCGCACTTTTCCAGTTTTTGGGTTATCCCGAGAATAGAGGGAATGCTGCCGAAATTTCTATAAAAATTTAATTATATAGTTTTAAAAATGATTTTCGGAAAATACAAAATATTTGGATTTATTGGGCGACGACCCTATTGGTCAATGGGCCCTGGCTAAGTGCAAACGAAACCGGTTTCGCCCGGAAGTTGAGGCATTAGCTATTTTTGAAGAATGGACCAATATCTGAGACTCCTAAAATAAATTCAATTTCAATTTAAAATTATTAATTTATTATTTTTAATTATAGGATTTTTAGAGACTAACACTGTCTTTTCTTATTTAAATTCATGTATTTGGTTTGTAAGGGCTTAAGCCTATTCTGGTTGTGAGATTGTAATAGCTTAGGTTTTATTTTATTTTCTTTTATTTTTTGGATTATTTTGATCGTGGGATCGTAGAAATAAAAATAATAATTATTTATTATATTTTAAAAAGATTATAATAATAAATGTTTTGTCACTTAGCAATTAAGTTGTAAATTTAAAATAAAAATTCATGTATTTCTCATTAAAAAGGAAAATTTTAGTTTTATATTTATATAACTATAAAATACCAAGTTTTTCCAAATAAACCGATAAATACAATTTTTCTCGAAATTGTAAATTGATATTTCTTAATTTCAACGCATTAATAAATAAGCGTTTTGTTTGTGTTAGCTAAATCAAGACTAAAAATTGACTAGGACACAACTAGAGATTGCAACTAGTATAGCATAATTGTCAATTTTAGTTTTCTGAGACAAGTTTCCGAATGTAGGATTTCAAGGAAGAATCTGAATTTCCAATCCGACGTATCGACCCATCCAGTCAAATTATTTTTGAGGCAAGTACATTTTTGTGGTAGATTACAATTAGTTAATAATTGTTTCAATGCAAGTTTAAACCACGATACAACACGGAACATTGACTGTAACTACTGTAACTATTGGGGACTGGGGGAGTAGTGTAGTGGATATGACCACAGCCAATTAGTATAATTGAATGTATTAGCTTACCCCTCAAACACACCGGGATAAGCCATACCATATCACTAGGATATTACTGTAACAAACCCAATCCGGTCATATTCATTACCTATTCATATCTCACTATTTTAACTGTTGGAAATTTATTTATTTCAAATTGTTTAAAAATGCATAATTCTATTATTAATTTAAATTGTTAAAATATTATAAATTTGTACTTTGCTCCCTCCTGACTAGAGACTATATTTTTAGGTCGTGTTGAGGATGCAGAGCTACTGATTAGTAGCTACTATGACCCTGAGCTTTACCCTGCTGTGCTTCCTGAGGATGGCTTACTGGATGAGGATGTTGCTTTTATTTAGATGCTATTTTCCAGTTTGTTAGTTTTTTTTTCTAAAAACAATGTTATTTGAGTTGATGGTTTATGTTTGTACTTGGCACTGGACAAGTTTTTAATTTATCGAATAATAAATGTTGTGGCAAATTTAGTTTGAGTTGTTGATTACCTGCATATGGAAGTTACAGCTTACTGCCGCCGTCTCATCAACGGTGCAGGCTGGGCATGATCCGATTCGTTCCAAGTAATTGGGACCGGGTCGTGACATCCTCCTTGCGAGTCTTCCCCCCTCACGCAGCTCCCATCCTCAGCCCTCCCTGGCACCATCCCCCATGCCCCAGCTTGTTGCTCCGTCTCTTGCATCCTCCGCTCACCCCTGCCCCGATGCCCAAGGTCCCCTCTCCTCATCGCTCCCCGTGGCTCCGATCCCCTCGCCACCGGCGTCCCGAACCTCTCCAGGATCCACCGTCCCCGAGATCCTCTCTCTGGCAGCCCAGGGCACCCCCTCGCCCTCCCGTCCGGCGGTGATTGGCACTCCGCCGTCGCCCACCCCTCGTCGTAGTCTTGCTGTCCCTGCAGGTTCCCCCACCGCTCCCTCTCCCCCTTCTCCTCCAGGCAGATCTTCCCCGGATGTCCCCTCATCCCTGTCCCCCACCTCCAGCATCCTCACTCCCCAGTTACCGCAGCTGCTACCCAGATCCGGGACCCAGGGACCATCTTCCCCCGGCCAAGCCCAACCTTCGTACGCAGCCATGTTGCGACCAGACCTGGTCACCCCGAAGAACCGTCCTATCTTTGACATCCCTCTCCCGGACATTGAATACTCTCCGGATTCAGATTCACCAGTTGTCCCTTTCTCCGTCCAGGAATTGTCATCGTTGTCTTCGGCTTTTCCCCATACTTTCATTCTCAAATTTTCTACCGGATGCCCCAAACTATCTAGGGTCCAGGAGGTGGTAGCCAATTGGAAACTCTCATCAGATTACCGAATAGCACCCCTCGACCCAAGACATATTCTCCTTCACCTATCATTCGATAGCGATCACAGAATCGTTTGGTCCAAGGGCACCTGCAGGATCGACTCCCACCAGATGAAGATAATCAAGTGGTCTCCAGCATTCAACACCAAAGAAGACTCAGCCACGGTCGCTGCTTGGGTGACCCTGCCCAATCTTCCTCTCATATGCTTCGTCCCAGCGGCACTAAGACGTATTGCTAACTCATTCAGGACGTATGTGGCTATGGCGCCCGAAACTAGTAACCTCACCAAGGCTCACTATGCCAAAATCTGTGTGGAACTCGATCTCTCTACCGACCTACCCAACTTCATCACCATTGAGCTGGGCAACCAAACCTATAACCAACAAATCCTATACGACAACAACGTATTGTTCTGCAACCACTGCCATTTAGGAGGCCACCAACCTAAGCATTGTCACCCGCCTCCACCCAGAGCTCAAGAAGAAAACAGCCCGGAAAGACCACGATCTCACAGAGGGAAGGTTTCCCTTGGCACCACTCCTACCTCTTCCGAACTCGCACACCAGATTCGGATCCAGTGACGGAAAGAAAGACTCTAGCGAAGTCCATAGCAACGCACTGATCCCCTTCATCTCACAACCCCTCGCCCTCGCCAACCAATTCGACAGTCTAGTCTCGGAGGACCCGGTAGCACTAATGGAATCATGCATCCCCCTTGAAGCCCCAGTTCCCCCCGAGATAGCTACCAATTACCCCAAGACGATGCGAACAGAGGCACCCACAGAATCCAGCAATGCAGAACAACCACACTCCAATACAGACCAGGGGGATGATATCCTGGCAATCCTCCCCAGTGAAGCCGACCAACAACCCCTCAGCGACGACATAGTTGTTGAAGCCCTAGCCATTCTCGGGCCCGACCAAGTCATGAGAGGACACCAGGTACAAGCTGCCGGATTCCCTCTCCAGCAGGCCATCCTGCAGATTGAGAGTGCGACCGATTCCCTGGCCATTCCCACGGAGGCCCCTACCGTGGACTCTATAGGAGATCAGTTACGTCATCCCATGGCTCAGTTCGAGCAAACAACTCGAGACCCCCCCACCACAACGAACTCGGAAGCGTCCACCTCCTATCGGATCTCGACAGGCAAAGATGAAATAGCTGCAATTCAAACCAGATCCGCTGCCAGGCGGAATAAAAAATCCCCCCTAAATCATCATTAATGATTAATATCCTTTCTTGGAACGTCCGCGGCCTGGCTAACAAACCTACTTTAAGGAGAATTACCAGCCTTCGAAAAATCCACAAGATTGATATTCTCATTATTATCGAACCCAAAATCCTCCCCAAAAGATTAAATTCTATCCAGCTGGCTCTGGACCTCCCCACGGCCGTCACCGGCAGGTATGACATTTAGATCCTCGGCTCGAAGGACGTCAAACTCGGAGCCATCCAGGACTCCAGACAAGCTCTCTCATGCTGGGTGACTCACCCCATGCTTCCTGAAAGAGCCATCATCTCAGCGGTCCACGGCAGCTGCAACATCACCGAGCGGAAACAACTCTGGTCTGATCTTCAGGACACCCATCTCCACAACACCAATTCCCCTTGGCTTTGTATAGGTGACTTCAATGTGATCACTTACAGAGAAGAGAAGATTGGAGGCCGGCCCCCGTCCATATCAGCCATGCATGACTTCAACAACTTCATCTTTAATGCTCACCTCTCCCCTCTCCAATTTAAAGGCAACGAATTCACCTGGTGCAATATGCAGGAAGGTGATCACCGACAATACTCTCGCCTGGATAGAGCCCTCACGAATGTGTACTGGTACGAAATGGGGATCACCACTACCCTATCCCACCTCAACTCCACCGAATCTGATCATGCCCCTCTCCTGGTGGAAATTAGAATCAATACCAATCCAGCAAAAAAGAATTTCAAATTCCTCGACTTCTGGACTGATCACCCACAATTCTTGGGTATCGTGGCGGAAGCATGGAATTGCCAGGACTCCCCCAACCCCCTAATTAGGGTCAGCAACAAGCTCAAAGCCACGAGGAAGGCTCTTTCCAACTGGAGCAAACTCGACTTCGGTGATATTTTTCAAGCAGTTCGCGTAGGACGACGTCACCCATGCCGAAACCATCTTCTCGGCGGACCGATCCCCCACGGCGAGGCACACTCTGAACCTCACCAAGGCTATACTCAAATTTAGGCTCAAAGTTGAGACTGACTTCTGGAAGCAGAAAGCGAGGCTGAAATGGGACAATGAGGGGGACAAAAACTTGAAATACTTCCACACCTGTGTTAATGGCCGTAAACACAAACTGTCAATCCACCACACCACAGATGAAAATGGGATCATTATTATAGACTACAATGGTATCCAAGGGGCGGCGGCAGAATTCTTCTCCAAATTATTCACTAAAGAGACGGTCCATAAAGACACTTCCTTTCTGGACCAAATTCCCAACCTCATCAACGACCACGACAATGCCCAGCTGGAGCGCCCCCTTTCCGAACAGGAAGTGAAAGAGGCGGTGTGGGCTCTGAACGAGCATAGCGCCCCAGGCCCGGACGGTTTCTCAGGCGTCTTCTTCCGCACCTGCTGGGATATCATTAAGCAGGACATCATCGAAGCGGCCACCGCTTTCCTTGAAGGAGCCACCTACCCCAAAGCCATCTCCAGCGCCAAGCTCATCCTTATCCCGAAAAAGGATAACCCGGCCTCCTTTCGCGACTTTCGGCCCATCAGTCTGTGCACTTTCACCAACAAAATTATTTCTAAGATCATCGCCACCAGAATGGCTGATACACTTCCCAAAATTATCTCCGAAGAGCAAAGCGGGTTCGTGCACGGAAGGAACATCCAGGACAACATCATGCTGGCCCAAGAGCTTATCACCTGCATGAAATTTTCTGCTAGAGGGGGTAACATTGCCATCAAAATAGACATGGAGAAAGCCTATGATAGACTAGACTGGCAATTCATGATCTGGGTCTTCAAGGCATTCGGATTCTCGGAGAATTGGACCAACATTGTGTGGAGATCCGTCAGCAACTCATGGTTCTCCACAGTAATCAACGGCCAATCCGAAGGGTTCTTCAAATCAAGCCGCGGGGTGAGACAGGGCGACCCTCTGTCTTCGACTGTTTTCATCATAGCAGCCGATGCCCTCAGCAGAAACCTTAACAACATGGTCAGCATTCCCAACTTCCAGCACTATCACACATCCAGTGGATGCCCTATCATTACCCTCCTGGCCTTTGCAGACGATTTACTCATATTCTCATCCGGGGACGTCGCTACGATGGAGGTAGTCAACAACACCCTGCAAAGGTACTCTAGTTGCTCAGGGCAGAAGATCAATCATTCTAAGAGCGTTATCTACGCTCACCACAGCATCAAAAGAGAAAACACAGACAGACTCTCTAACACAACTTCCTTTTCGGTGGTGCACCCCCCTTTCAACTATCTAGGGTTTCCCCTCGTATATGGGAAATCTAACGCTAGCATCTTCGAGAACTTGATCACTAGAATAAGAAACAAAATCGAAGGTTGGCATAATGCCACTTTATCGCCAGGCGGCAAGATGATCCTCATCAAACATGTGCTTAATTCTATACCCATCCACACCCTGGCGGCATACTCCCCGACTAAGAAGGTCATCGCGTCCTTCGAGCAGATCTTGTGCGACTTCTTTTGGGGGCACAACAAAGGGCAAGACAAACACCACTGGGCTAGCTGGGACACCATGGCCCAACCAACTGAGAATGGGGGGCTGGGTTTCACCAGCCTCAATCACATCGTCAAAGCTTTCTCGATGAAATTGTGGTGGAAACTTCGCACGAGCAATAACCTTTGGACCAATTTCATGAAGGCCAGGTATTTTAAACACATCCACCCTGCGATTGCCATTTCCAACAGCAGATCGTCTGCGGCGTGGCGTCGTATCCTTAAAGGCCGCGAACTGGCAGAGCCAGCGATGGGACTCCAACTAGGTAACGGGGAGTCGCACACATTCCTGGAGAGATGGGTTAGAGACAGCTACATCCAGAATATTACAGCTATCCCCAGTAACAGTAGGATCAGAGATCTGTGGAACACCACCACCAACGACTGGAACTGGGTCAAAATCTACGACTGGTCCGAAAATGAAACAGTTGACAGCATCCGTATCCACGGTCTTAACCGCCGGAGCGATGCCGATGTGCTCACTTGGTCGTTGGAGGCCTCCGGCGCATTCTCTGTGAGGTCGGCGAGACTCGCAATTCAAGGGCCCGGAAGGCCGCATCTTCCCATTGCTCTCCTTTGGCACTCCTGCAGCCCTCAGAAGTGGTCATTCCTCATATGGAGAGTCATCAGGAAGAAACTCCCAACAGACGAGATCCTCAACTCTATCGGTATCAGTTTAGTGTCAGCTTGCCATTGCTGTCCCGACCGTCAGATGGAGACTATAGACCACATCTTCTGGGAGGGGAGCCTTCCAGACAAGATTTGGAGGACCCTTAACCTACTTTACAATATATCGCGAGGTGGCGATCGCTTCCACGATCTGCTGGCCAACTGGGGATCTGCCTCCCATGGCCACCAGATCGTCGCAGTGGCCACCACATGGGTGATGTGGAAGAATCGCAACAAGGCGAGATACGAGGGTCACCAATACTCAGTAACCCAGCTCCTTAAGGAAATCCATCGGCAATACCGCAAACGGAGCACACTATGCTCCCACAGCCCGCCAGCATTCTCGCACTCTAGCCCCAACTAGCTTTGGAGGACCCTCAGCCACTCTTCCCCTCTTCTCCTTTTGTGGTATACTTGTATATGCTTTCTTTTCTGCCTTGTATACGTCTCAGGCTTCGGCATTTTGAGCGTTGATTAATAAAAGGAGGGGGTTTCTTAAAAATAAATAAAAATAAATAATATATATATATATATATATATATATATATATATATATATATATATATATATATATATATATATATGCTTTACCAAAACCTTTGTTATACCAAATACCTTTGCAAATGTATACGGGCATACGAATTTAGGCATGGGCATACGAATTTAGGCTTTACCAAAACCTTTGTTATACCAAATACCTTTACAAATGCATATTATATATATATAAATATATATATAATATATATATATATATATATATATATATATATATATAAAATATATTTTATATATATATATATATATATATATATATATATATATATATATATATATATATATATATATATATTTTATATATATATATATATATATATATATATATATATATATATATATATATATATATATATATATATATATATATATATGCTTTACCAAAACCTTTGTTATACCAAATACCTTTGCAAATGCATATTATATATATATATATATATATATATATATATATATATATATATATATATATATATATATATATATATATATATATATATTTTATATATATATATATATATATATATATATATATATATATATATATGCATTTGCAAAGGTATTGGTATAACAAAGGTTTTGGTAAAGCATATATATATATATATATATATATATATATATATATATATATATATATATATATATATATATATATATATAGGCATACGAATTTAACCTTTGTTATACCAAATACCTTTGCAAATGCATATTTTGTTTATACAGATGAAAATTTTGTTTGTTGTAATTAGAAACAGTAAATTTGATTTTAAAGTTGACATGTAATACCAAATAAAACCAAGTCAACGTCATAGAACCAAAACAAAATATGCATTTGCAAAGGTATTTGGTATAACAAAGGTATTTGGTATAACAACGGCTTTACCAAAACCTTTGTTATACCAAATACCTTTGCAAATGCATATTTTGTTTTGGTTCTATGACGTTGACTTAAAATATAAATATAGATTGATGACAAAAGACTACAACAGGAACATAAACATCAAGAGTAGTCGAAATTAAAAAATTATAAATTTATATAGATCATATTTATTCGGCTATTCTTGTGGAAAATTAAAAACATGTGATAAGATTTGACAACGAATATAATCTTATCATATATTTTTACTCAACATATCTATATCTGGTCCCTAACATGAGTGAAACAACTGGTATTAGAAAAACAACTGCTTTGTGACACTAATTAGAATCCTCTAAAAAATATTACTACCACGAGCAAAATAGAATTACATGTCTTGGGTCATGAAATTCAACTTACAACTGGTTAATCCAACACTATTTGTCGTTAACACCTAGACAAATTTATGAATTGGACTTGGACACAAAATAATTATGAACATTTGTCTGACCAGATGATATATGAAAATAATTCAAGTTTGTCAGTAGTAAACAAGTCTCTTTTGGTCTTTCTATTTGGAAGAAATCAAGACTTCCAGCTATTACAAGAGAGTACATAAAACTTAGTAAAATTGCAGAAACAAGCAATGCCTTCTTTCCATTCTATTTCTTACTTCATAATTCACCTTGTTAGCACGGAGCTAGTAAAATAAAGACATGATGCATATCATAGTTAGAGTCTTCTAAACATAGTCATTATAAAACTTGTAATTTGTAAAAATATTATATATATAATCCATACATGTACCAAGTGAAACCTTTCAAAAAAAATATTATACGATAATATCGATTATAATTACTCCATGATAAATAAATCATTCTTCAAATCGAAGAATATTTGTAATTGAATTGTAGCAAAATAATTATTTCACAAAAATAAATCATTCTTCAAAACCACAAATAGTCATGTCTAAGAAGCAGTAGGAAAAAAAGGGCTCAAAAATGCAATAATTTCTATACCAATCATGCTTCTCTGGTCAATGTGATAAAATCTAAACTAGACATAATTCGAGAGCCCTATGGATCTCGGTTGGTGATGCTAACACCAAATTGTTTTATGCATCTACGGCTAGTAGGAAATCATATGATGATATGAGAGTTTGGAAAGATGAAAGGTCATGAAAAATTTAGTAAGTCACTATTAGTAACTTAACCAATCCATTATAAAATTTTCTAGTGATCAATTTGGCTACTAAAAAGGACATTATCAACAACTTAGCTAAAATATTAATAATAGTTCAAATTGCGCTATGATAGAGATACATAACCCACAAAAATATAGCTTCTCTATTAAGCTAAAAGACACTAACATTCAGGAGCAACAAAGTTATAATACATGACAAGAAAAAGCAGTATAACAATCTTAATTAGCATATATGAACTAGATAAAGAAGATGAAGATGCTTATACAATCCTTAACTAGCAAAAATAAACATGATAACTGAAAATTAATGTGTAATTTATTAATGTAGCATTACTAGTGTATGTGTCAGACAATATACCCATGACAAAATGCATCAAGACTGTCTATATCAAGTAACTTGAACAAAATATCTAGTTCTAATAGCTTTATAAGATTAGAAGTTAAATACATCACCATATGGGTATATAGTCTCTGGAGCAAACCCTAGGTAAAGATTGTTTAAACTAAAAAGGATTGACAACTAAGAAGTTGTTGGCAAGTCTATAGTCTATACATAACGTTAATTAACATGTCTAATGCCAATGATATGGTCCAGAAAGCTCTAGTTGTGTTTTGTGTATCTTTTAAAAATAGCAGTGTGTTCTAGAGGAACAAATGTAAGAGCTAGAATCTAAATGTTCAAATTTGTGTGCTCACAATTTCGAACAGACTACTCACTAGTTAAAACAGAATGTAACATAATTTGCAACAAAGTACTTAAAACATTTATTAAAAAGAAATTAGGTTAACACTTGTTAAAACAGAGTACCAATATCCGGCCATAACCAAATTTGTTCTGTCCTAATAAGAATAGCATGTGCGGACAAGAACAAACAACTATATTTAACCACAATATTTTATTTTATGTATAACATTCTAAAACATAGTGTTCATAATAGAGACATTAGTTAAACAAAATAGTTTGGAAACCACAGAACTAAACAATAAACGTTTCGGTCGAAGAATAATCTCTTATACATCCGGAGGAGAAAAATATATATATAATGTTATTTTTTAAAAAATTATCTAAAATTGCATGCATTAAAATTTATAAATATCAAATAAGACATGTAAATAATCACATTAACTCTTAGATTGTTAAATTTTTTTTTTTTGAAATCTGCAAACAAAATACTCAAAAATTAAAGGTTACCGGCCTCCGGAAAAGTCGCGCACGTAGCACTGCCCTAAGAGTTAATCTTGGTCTATGTGCAGACTTTGTCCAAATTGTAATGCCCCGCTCTGCACGGCATATTATGCTGAGTCGTTGACTCGAAGAGTTGCATTGACCCGATTAAGTATCGATGCGAACCAATATAAGAGATTCGCAGACCCGAGAAATATGTATCGATGCGAAGAGTTACGTTGACCCAAGGAATGCATCGAGTAAGATCAATGCAAGTGTTAAGGTGGCCCGAGAGAAAGCATTGAGTCGGTTCGAAGATTCTAAAAAATAGAATCGATGCAACGCACAAGTCCGATTCGAACGAATATTGATTTTAGTTGGTTTCGTGTGCATGCTATACGTTACGCTGAAATATAAGAGGTCGACGTTTTGTTTTATTTACAACAGGGTCCGCAAAACCAAATCACCGTCTCGCAACGGACTGAGGCATAGGCTCGGTAAGCCAAATCGGTCGAATAATTCAATTAAGCACGAAGTGCTCGAATGGGTAAGTTAGAAGAGTTGGTCGTGCAACAAAGTTATAAAATCGAGCCGCATCGGCTCGGCGAAACGACAAGGCGTATCGGCTTAAGGTGGGGGGACGTTGACTCTTCTTTCTTACTCCGTCATGCCTAACTAAAGTGTATCGTTGTATGCTAAGTTAACCTATCGAGACCACGTGCGTGGCTCGATCGAGAGATGGACGTAGTGCGTGTCAAACATTAGATAGATCAATCAAAATAAAACGTGCATTAAATGCACGAGTCGCTATTGAACATTGAAACACCGCAACGGTGAGCGTCTCGGTGCGCAAGCCATAAGAACATGGGAATAACTGTATCGATGATTGCCTTAGCACACAAGTCATTCGTGCCCCCGTTCACGAGTTAGTATGCTAGAATATTGAAAGACTATATCGACGCGAGTGCCTCAGTGCACGAACTATAGAACATTTAATACCCTATCGAGGCGTGCCTCAGTTGCACGAGTCGAAGGAAAAGAACATAAGTCTAACGCATTGAACATTAAGGCGTAGAATATGGAAATACTGAATCGAGGCGTGCATCGAATTCACAAAGAAAGGAATAGAGAATAACTATATCAAAGCGTGCTTACGTGCATGAGACTTATAAAATGATAGCTTCATTGCGAAGAGAACAGTTGTGACACGAATGTGGCAGAACTGTCGAATTTAGCATGGTGCATTCGAAATGTTTATGGCCTTCAGGCCGTTCGTTGATGAACATTGAGTTGGGGCATTGTGCCAATTGAAATAGAGATAGAAAAATTGCTTGGTTGTATAAAAGATAAGATGCGTTGCATGGTCAAATGGACTTAAAGATATATAGCCCGTGCACGGGTGTTTACTTCATTCGAATGTGGTATGCCAGGGTACTGGGACCGTTCAGCCTAGGAAGGACTGCGAGATAATCGATATTGTTGGTGCACATCATTAAGACGGTTTACGACCTGCTATTGATGTGATAAGCCACATACTCGAGTAATTCGGGGGTCCTCTGATGTTTAGGTTAGCAACCGCACATAGTGATCACCGTCTTACATATTCGATATAAGAAGTATAAGTCCATTCTGGCTCGAAAAGCTAATGACCTTCATATAGTTTAAAGAACGGTGGGCTGAATGTGCAGGCACACAGAGATTCTGCACAAGATCACTTATAACATGATAGAAAAGGATGATAGGCCTATTCACCTTGCAATGAAGCAAGGGCGAGTGCGTCAGTATTGGTAAAAAGTCACGAAACAACACGAGATTGCTATTGGTTGCCTGCTTGCTTATGCAAATCAGATAACATGCTTGCCATGATAACATGTTTTACTGCTTTCGAGTATGCCATGAAAACTGATCCTAAGGGGAACATAGAAAGATAACTAAATTGTATGCTGCATGATTCAATATATCTACTTAATGTCGATTTAAGTAAAGTGGGTCTTTGATCAGTACGGCGAGGACGAAAGTACTAATCTTCCACTAGTTTGATAGTAGGTTCAGGGAATGGTCTGCTCACGGTGGAGCTTTGCTTGATCGCGCTGAGGCATGGAATGCCGTAGCGTTTGAAGCGTGCGATCGCATTGACGCTCGGACTTGCAACATGATTGATACGGCCGAGATATATGAGACATGATGTATGGAACGGTGAAATCCTTTGTGGGCAAGAGAGAACCTGAGTGTTGTAAGCTAATCTAGCAAATTCGGTTGGACTATTGAAAACCTTTGTAACCTCACTTTATTTATCAATAAAGAGAATTGTTTCGTATACTTTGTTTTCTTCCGTTGCTAATATCAAATCAAAGATAACCATTTGAGAACTTGTCATCTTGCCTTGTACGAGTACAACTCCAGACTCGTATGGTATCACGTCCCAGTGAGAACGATGATTCGGATAAATCGATGCGAGGACGAGCAATTTTTTGGGCCGGGACGTGACACAAATGCTTTTAGTGGTAAATTTTTTGCTCTACCGATATTTTTTCGTCGCACACAACTTGGAAAGAGTGACCTTGAACTTAGCTCTACCCAAAGCTTGAACGAACAAAGTTTTGTTGACAAAAAAGAATGAGAAGAGACGAAGAGTTTGCGAAAAATTTCCGAGGAGATTTTTCTATGTATTTTAAGAGGAGAAGAAAAGGCTTATTATAAAGACATAAACTTTGTAACCGATAGCTTGAAGCAAGGATGTAATTTATGCTCAATAAAGACATATAAAAAAATGTAGTTCAATGTATCTTGACAAAATTAATGGTGTAGAATGTTCAAAAAGTTAAGTAGGAATTAAAATGGTCAAAGGCTAATGAACATCAAAAGTTTGAGGGTTTTAACCCGAATCCGAAGAAGAAATCTAATCAGCATTTTGCGTCCGCAGATATGGGCACGTATCCGCATCCGTTACACGCATCGAACCGAACCGAACCGAACCGGACGGCGCGCGTGTGGCCCATAGGATTACCCACACAAGACTTCAATGGAGCGAAAAGAAGTAAAGTAATATAAGCACTATTTACAAAAAGCTACAACTGTTGTGGAACTATTGCTTTTGAGGGAGTTGGTTTTTGGAGTGAAACAGTAGTACAAATATAAGGCCATGTTTGGTTCACGAAATTATGGCATTATGAAAGGAAAGTAATTCCTTTTCTGAATTTGGGAAAGGAAACTGATTTACAATGGAAAGGAAAATTAGGAGGAAAGTTGTTCCTTCCACCCACCTAGGGATTAACTTTTCCACTTTAGGAATTCACTTTTTTTTTTCAATTTTCTTGATCTTTCCAAACACCAAAAAGAAAAATGGAAGAAAATTACAATTTTTTAAAGGAAAAAAAATGAACAAAGAATTAATTTTCTTTCCAATCCTTTCCTTTTTGCGAACCAAACGAGGGCTGGAGGCAGAGAGCGAGGTTTGCGTTGGAATATCGAAGGAGACAAAAATTCAAAAGAAAATTCCACTCGATCTTGTGTGAAAAGGCAGATTATTTATTCACCAAATCATAGACTCTGTAGGAAACGTCCTGACTAACCACTAGGAGATTTGTGAGGAGGCTGACATTAACTTCCGATTCTCTATGCAAAAGTAGCTGTGACGAAAGATTATAAGCTTTTAGAGGCTATCATGCATGTCATTACTCAAGAGGATAACTCGGAGCTGACCAAACCTATCATCAAGGAAGAAATTAAGCGAGCTGTTTCCTACGCGGTATTTCTTTTTTATCCACGAAAAAATTAGTGAGAATCTATTACCATATTTGTTTAGCCTATACAAAAATTATTTTCGAGAATTATCAATACCCTGATAAATAATTTATCCACTAAACATGGAAATATTATTCCTTAAGAATAGGTGGATAATTTTTTTGTCCGACAAAAAAAATTGTTTCAAATTTTTTTTTCTTTTTTTTTTAATTTTTTTAATTTTTTAATTTTATCGTTTTGTCATTTTTTTATATGGTCTTTTTTTTCGTTTTTGATCTTTTTTGTCCGTTTTTGGTTTTTTTTGGTCGTTTTTGTCTTTTGTTGACATTTTTATCTTTTTGTCATTTTGACGTTTTTTTATCTCTTTTTTTGTAGTTTTTGTCTTCTTTGTCGTTTTTTGTTACTTTTTGTCATTTTTGTCGCTTATTTATCTTATTTATCATTTTTTTCTTTTTTGTCGTTTTTGGTTTTTTTGCTCATTTATGTCGTGTTTTGGCTTTTTCTCGGTCGATTTTTGTTGTTTTTTGGTCGTTTTTGTCATTTTTAGGTGTTTTTGTCGGTTTTTGACATTTTTATCATCTGTTATCATTTTTGTCATTTTTTTAATCTCTTTTTTGTAATTTTTTGTTTTTTTTGTCTTTTTTTTAGTCATGTTTGTCATTTTGTGTCTCACTTTTTGGCGGTTTTTTCGTTTTTATTGATTTTTGTAGTTTTATACTTTAGTTATGCAATTTTCTAAACTTGTCGTTACACTGTTCTCCTAATCCTTAGTCATGATTATTTTTGCCTTCCTCATTTACTTATGCTTGAGTTCGTTTTATCTCTTATTATGTCACGACCCGCACACTGATTAGGGGCACGAGAACGTGGGTACGTCCAGCCTACGCCGCAGTGTCAGCGGTAGAACGCTGTATAGGTCATCTATAACATCTAACATCTAACAACAAGATATATAAACCTGTCATCTCCGCACGGAGGTATAATATAACATCTCAACTCTATATCTCAAACACAAGTCTAGGAAAGATAGAGCATGATATGGAATCAGATGAAAGGAAGAAACTGAATATAAATAGAGTTATCACACCACACAAAGTAGATGTCCAACACAAATAAGTACAAGACCTGAAATATAACTAAGTCACAACTAACAATCGGAACAATCCGATACAAAAATAAAAACTATAAACACTAGACTAGACTAGGCACCCTCTACTGAGCTAGATGCTCCTCAGGCTCCTGAAGGTCACCCTCATGTGTCCCCTAGAAGGTAGGGCAGTCACCATCATCATCTGTAATATTTTCAACAGGTCCAGTCAGGACAGGAACGAGCACAATACATCTTACGCAGTTCATATCATGTTGGGAAATATAAAGCATGCAAAGAGTAAGGTACATGGACTGTAAAGAATATATATAAAAACGAGAGAGATTTGATAACTGGAAATATCTATATATATGATAAGTAAGAACTGTAGGTAACCTGTGATTTAGAGCATGAGATGGTTATATAAACGGTTTAGGACAATACAAGGGTAACTCCATCATACGTGAGTATACCATGGACATATACATGATTTCACAAGATTTCACAAGATGGGATTTTGATCACATAACCATTTCCTACTCACCCTCCCCAATCAATACACAAGGATCCTGTCAAGTTACGTTACCTTGCACAAGAGGTTTTTATCATATTTGCTCATGTGATAATGAGAGTACAAGATTGCACAAGAGTATACATGAATAGAGGTGTACATGAAATACAAGATGTTCGTGAAAAGCACATGACAACTGTATTTGATGCACCCCGAGGGGGATAACATCGCATGACAAGATCCATATAGTACCAAACCGTGATAATAACGTGACAGCATCATGTAAAGTAATCTAGAGCAAGAATATAAATCCTAACAAGTATGAAATGATCAGATAATGTACTCGCCTGTCACCCTGTATGACTAATATGAATAGATGTCCGAACTGGTGTCACAGAGTCCTATTTAGAGTAAAACATGTCACAATATATCCACAATGGTAAAAATAGAGTATACAATGCAAAATACAGGATTCTAGGTCAATCTAGGCCAAAGTCAAACTTGGTCAACTCTAACAGTCAAACTAGGTCAACTTAAGTCATACTAGGTCATAAGGAGTCAACTAGGTCAAAAAAGGTCAAACAAGTCAAGGTTAGTCAAATCTAGGTCAAACTTAGACTAACTAAGGTTTTTTAGGTCAAGGGTCAACTCTATATGTCAACTCTATAAGGCTAACCCAAATCATGACATAACTCCTAATTATCCCACTTAACCCCATACATATCTTAAATTACATAGGACTATCCTCATAACCATATGGTCAAACATAAATCAACTAGTTAATAGTCTAGGGTTTAGTCAAACCTTAGTCATCAAGCCCTTTAAAGTCTATCCAAGCCATTTCTAGGTCAATTAGGTCAAGGTTTGACCTAAGGTTGACTTTGGTCAACTCTAGTCAAACAAGGTCAACTACCTAGGTCAAGGGTCACTTGGTCAAATTAGGGTTAGCCCCTAATGGCCATAGGCTAGTAACTATGACCATAGGCTAATATTTCTAGGTCACTACACATAGGTTCACATATAGCTATCTATAGGTAAACCTACATCTATGTAATATATATCCATAGCCCTCTATATACAATTCAACATATATATATATATAACTACTCATATATATTACAACATATATATACATACACTTATATATATATATATATATATATATATATATATATATATATATATATATATATAAACCTATATATATAGTGAGAGAGGGAAATAGAGAGAGGGTGTGATGAGAGGGAACAAGGGGTAAAGGGGTAGTGGTCATGTGGGTGTGAGGGGGTTATGGGAAGGGGTAGTGGTGTGTGTAACAGTGAGAGGGGGTCATATTCTCAGAAATTTGAGAATAAGCACACAAACACACACACACATTACATATATAAATACACACACCTATACATACATATATATACACTCACATACACATACACATATACCCACACACTCATATACATATGTACATACATATACAGTGTATATACAGGCAAATACACACATATAGATAATAAAATCAATTTAAAATCCATTTGGAAAATCTGGAAATAATCCAGAAATGGGGTTTACTGTGCAGTGTATCAGAAATTTGGGAATACCCCAAATCGAAACCAAAAACCTAACCAATACCCACAAAACAGTGGTTGGTATCCCTAGCCCCATGTGGTACATGTCGTGTGGGTCCATGGGAGTCCACCACGACACGACACAACGTGTCCAGGAGTTAAAATACCCAATCGGGTAACACAGACACAGTGAATTGTCACCGCGTCGTGTACGCGTGCACCTAGCTCTAGGACACGACACGCGTGTCTAGGAGTCTCATTCTCGTGTCCCTAGGTTCGCCTAGGGTCGGTCTAGGGTTAGGATAGCCTGTCCCGTGTCCAAGTGTCGTACAGTGTCGTGTCCAAGCCCGTATCAGAGTCCAAATTTCTCGTGTGCGCTGTCAATGTAAAATCGATGCACACACGAATTCGTGCCCGACACAACACTAGAAGCCATGAAACTTGGGGGGCATGTTCGCAGACATTGCCCCCTCGTGTCCACCAAGTGTCACCCCTCCACGTGTCGTGTCGTGTCCTACGTGAGCCCCGAGTAGCAGAGGACTGAACGCGAGCATCGTGCGGTCTCGTGCAGCGATGCAAGTGTCTCGTGGACACGACACGAGCCACGTGGGGCCTCGTGGTCATGCCCACGTGTAGTCCACATGTTGGGCTACACACTCGAACAAACACGAGGTGTCCAAGTGTCGTATTCGCGCGACATGACGCGCGCGAAGTCGGCTCTGTACGTGTATGCACTGTCAGTGCATGACCAGTGCACGTGTCCTCGTGTCCTCGATACGACACGAGGTATCGTAAAATTTTGGGGAAGTATGCACAGACACTGCCCCCATATCCACACCAATTTTTACGTGTCCAAGTGATGTATGCAGTGTGTACGAGATACGTGTGAGCAGGACACAGTATACTGCTGTGCACAGCGTGTTCGTGTCCAATTTAGACACGGATACGACACAATATCGTGCTCAGTCAACTAGGGTTGTGACCTACAAGTCTAGGGCTACCAAAAAATGTAATTAGTTTTGCAATTAACCAAAATTCATTTCTTTGTGGCATTTCAACAAATACAGTTTTTCAAACATGGATACGTATCCGATACGAACACCAAATCAAACCTACTTCCTACCAAACTTGGCCTACAGGTCCATAGTACCTAGATGCATGCATTTATGAAGAGAAATCAGAATATTAACTAGGTTTGAGGGTGTTTACCTATGAGTGCAAAATCCTCAATAATAGGCCTTTTTGAATGAAAACCTTCTTCAACTCCCAATGTCCAAGGCTCCACAATTTCTTGCTAGCAAGCCACAACTGGTATCCTCTAGTGTAGGGGAGTCTAATGTAAAAAACTAGGCTCAATTTGGAGTCAAAATGATTAAATGGTGAAGGGTTGAAGTTGTAGGGAAAAACTAGAATTTAGGTGTAATGAAAGGAGGCCTTTGATGAGGGGGTGTGATTATATGATGGGGGTAGGGTTGGCTGGCCATGGGAAGGGTATGGGTAGAATTTTAGGGTTCCTTTCCACCTTGCAAACTTAGTCTCTAAGTCTTTGACCCATAGATATTTCTAGGGTTCTAAAGGAATATCCTTGAAGGTAATATCTAGATATTATCTAACTAGATATTTATACATAAGCTAACCTCCTCTGCTTAGTCTTCTAGTTTAGTTGCTAACCTCTAGATTAGTGCTAAACTAGGTTAGGATCTAACATGACACTAATCAACTAATTAAATAATAATAAATTGTATAAATCTAAATAAATTCTAATAAATTACCAAAATACCCTTTTGACTAAAAAGTGGTAATTTGGTATCCTAATCACATAGTTAGGCTCATATGATCATGGTTAGTCTCTAGGTTAAGTAATCTCTAAGGTTGCACTAGCAAAACATCAAAATCATAAGTCGTGGTTTTAAATAGTTTTAAAATAACTAAAAATCACCAAAAATCATAATATGGTTTAAATATCATTATTAAATAATTATAATTACAAAATTTCAAAATTACCCTCATTTTTAGAAACTGGGTGCTACAAGTCTACCCTCCTTAGAAAAATTTTGTCCTCGAAATTAAAATGGTCATACTCCTAGGTTAAACACCCCAACAATCACAGTCTCAAACACACAGTCCAATAATCATATGCGTTTGTCCAAAATCATGATACTCGGAATCTTCGTCATACTAGTGAGTAAGGCTACGATATTCACAGAGTCCTTGACTAAGGTACATACCTCTAGAATCATGATATTTAAAATTTTCGCATTGCCGCATGCCTGGCCGCGAAAACCTTAAATTCCCACACCCGAGAAATACGTCCAAATTTCGACTATATGTCCTCACTATGCCAGCTAACATGATTATAGAAGACTCTAGATCCCATAATCGAGACGGCCTAGCCCATACGACTTATCTCAGAAGAAAATAATTCACAATGAAATATCCGAACAAAATTTATCAACTACAAGGAACAGATAGAATCAAATTTCAAGACAGTTATAAGGAGGCAAATGCAGAAATAGAATCGAAAAGGTTGGAACCTGCAATCAACTCTCCCTCTGCCTGTGCATCATCGACTGCCATGGCGAAAGCTCGCCCTGGCTGGCCTCCCTTGGCCTACTGCTGATGCGGGATAAACCTCTGCTGCTGAGTCTGCAACGGTGGTCCCGTCTGCTGCCCTGTCGGAGCCCTAGCTCCTGCTGCTGCCTGAGCCAATCGTGCCAAGTTCTTGGGACACTCCCTCAACTGATGCTCTGCTGAACCACAAAGCAAACACAGGCCCTGCCTCTTCCTGCAGTCGTCCCATCCGTGACCTTGCTTCTTACAGAAGTTATATATAGGGTGCTGTTGCTGCCTGGGTGCCTGCTGGTGAAGTACATATCCCTGGCCCTGAAGTGGCTGCTGAACTGGCCTCTGCTGTATGTGAGGGCGCTTGGCTGGCCCTGCACTAGAACTAGCCCCTAAGGTATCACTGCCCCTCTTTGACTTGAGGCCGAAGTCCTCCTCTGCAATCTGTGCGTCCATCAATATCTGATCGAACGCCGTGTCACGGCGTCCCGAGGTGCGGTGCGCACTGCATGAATAAGTCCCCTACGGAACTTACGAGCCTTCTGCCCCTCATCCTGGATCATATCGGGAGCGAACCTGCTAAGGCGGAAGAACTCTGCTGCATACTCGTCCACCGACGAGTTCTCCTGCACTAGACCCACGAACTGGCCCTCCAATGCTGTAAGAGCCACGTCCGGGAATAAATTCTCCTTTAAGAGCCTCCGGAGGTTCTTCCATGTCAGCCCTCTCACCGACGCATGAGGATCCGTACGGTACCATGTCAGCGCGATGTCGAAGAATCGGCTGGCTGCGGCCAAAATCCAAAGTGCTTTAGGAAGCTCTGCCAGCTCCATACTCCGCTGCACGTCCTCTAGCCAGTCGTCTGCATAAAGGATGCCCTCCGTGCCCGTGAAGTCCCTAGAGCTCATCTTCCTAAAGTCTAGTACTGTCCCCGGCCTGGACTACTACTGGTACGGCTTCTGGCCAGTAGGGCCCTGTACCGTACCCGATGCCACTCTCTCCACAGCTGCCAGTGCAAGTTGATACGAGTTTTCCATGCTCTGCCTCAGCATCTCAATCTGACGGTGTGACGCCTCCGACTGGCGCTGCGATGCCTCTGCCTGGGCCCGCTGAGTCTCCATCATCTGCTGAAGGAGAAGGAACATATGATGTGTATCCGTCGGTATCGGTGGTGGTGGCGGCAGTATCCCTGGAACAACGGCCGAAACCCTCTGGGCTGGAGGTAGTAGACCTCCCTGTGCAACTGCCGGGGTCTCCGGGATAGTGGAATCACTGGGGGCAGTCTCGTGAACCTCCTCCTCAGTCTGGTCAGATCTATCGTGCAAGCTACTCGATCCAGTGGCCTGCGGGTGCGTCTTCGTCATCTTGGAGACGAATTGAAACAAAGAGATCAATATAGCACATGAGTAGATTTATCAAGGAAGGACAGTTAATTTAATACAAGGGAAGTAATCATGATAATCAAAAAATCGGAAATTTTCTAGGTGTGATTGAGAAACTCCTATCATGTCCTAGGTCCTACGTCCTAATTGCAGGCTCGTAATTAGTACTCTAAGTCGAGCACCATTACGAGATCGCACTAATTGCGACACAGACCTGCATGGGCCACCACAAAAACGTGTCACGACCCGCACCCTGATTAGGGGCACGAGAACGTGGGTACGTCCAGCCTACGCCGCAGTGTCGGTAGTAGAACGCTGTATAGGTCATCTATAACATCTAACATCTAACAACAAGATATATAAACATGTCATATCCGCATGGAGGTATAACATAACATCTCAACTCTATATCTCAAACACAATTCTAGGAAAGATAGAGCATGATATGGAACCAGATGAAAGGAAGAAACTGAATATAAATAGAGTTATCACACCACACAAAGTAGATGTCCAACACAAATAAGTACAAGACCTGAAATATAACTAAGTTACAACTAACAATCGGAACAATCCGATACAAAAATGAAAACTATAAACACTAGACTAGACTAGGCACCCTCTACTGAGCTAGATGCTCCTCAGGCTCCTGAAGGTCACCCTCATGTGTCCCCTAGAAGGTAGGACAGTCACCATCATCATCTGTAATATTTTTAACAGGTCCAGTCAGGACAGGAACGAGCACAATACATCTCACGCAGTTCATATCATATTGGAAAATATAAAGCATGCAAAGAGTAAGGTACATGGACTATAATGAATATATATAAAAACGAGAGAGATTTGATAACTGAAAATATCTATATATATGATAAGTAAGAACTGTAGGTAACCTGTGATTTAGAGCATAAGATGGTTATATAAACGGTTTAGGACAATGCAAGGGTAACTCCATCATACGTGAGTGTACCATGGACATATACATGATTTCACAAGATGGGATTTTGATCGCATAACCATTTCCTACTCACCCTCCCCAATCAATTGTCACGCCCCAGAACCAGAATACTGGAGAGCGGGAGCAGACATAGCCAGCTACGTATAATAAAATGGAATCTACGTCACTATACGGTCACGGCTGTCTAGATATATGACGGTTTAACTACAAGCCAACAGTCTCTTATGGTCATGAACAATCCTAGTGTCTCAATCACAAGCAATGTAATAACAGTTAAAAGATGTCAGAACACCAAATATACAATAGTAAGGCGTCCCATACATTACATATTTGGATGATCATGAAGCTAGTCGTACAAAATGTCAGGACTAGCAAGAGTTTCAGTCATACATGATCAACCCTAGGATTTGTCAATCATGTTACAGCCCGTAGGCAGACAGTAAATAAAGGTGCAATATGAGCTAACACGTACTCGCCGGCTAAACGTCTCAAAAGAATAATTTTACAAACAGAGTGGGAGGACAAAAGAAACCCACTCGTTGCCCTGGTTACGCCCGGTGGTCACCATCGGGCTGGAAGACAGGTGGATCCTCTGGTGCTGCTCCAATATCTGGCCACACAAAACCAGCTGGGTCAGACCCCAGAAGAGCAAGTGCCACAATGGAGGCTTCACTTAGGAACTAAAACCAGCATATCACAATAGAATATTAAAGATATCTTATAAGAGAAATTAATAATAATAGGAATAACAATAATGAATTGAGTACGAGGAAACTATTCAAGTAGTACGAGGAAACTATTCAAGTAGCCAGACTACAACCCTTAAACCAAACAAGGACCGAGGTTGCAGTCCTTCACCTGAATAGAAACCCGTCTCAAATACTATTGGTACAATGAAGACAATAAACGAAGAGAGGACACAGAACTGCTCCGGGAGCCAGGTTACAACCCTTAAACCAAACAAGGACCGGGGTTGTAACCCTTCGCCTGAACAGAACTGGACCCCTGATCTTTATTGCTAAGGCCAGTATAAATAATCATGGTATTAAGGTAAGGTAAAATATGACGAACATGGCATGGGGTTGCATTAAGACAATAAACGAAGAGAGGACACAGAACTGCTCCGGGAGCCAGGTTACAACCCTTAAACCAAACAAGGACCGGGGTTGTAACCCTTCGCCTGAACAGAACTGGACCCCCGATCGTTATTGTTAATGCAAGCATCAATAATCATGTCATGTCACAATCTTGTACATGATCAGGATAAGACTAAGCTGAAATAAACTACATCCAATCAATCACGGCCAATCAAGAGTACGGCTTGATACTTTTAACTAACTAGGATTATCACAGGCCTAGTTACTAGCAAGATGCAATGAGATTATCCCAACAGCCATAAGCCCTGCAGACCATCCGGTTACCCAGGTCGAATGTCCGTTTAGGAAGAATGCAACACGTGACTGTGTGCTGGAAATGTGCCCTACTCGTCGGTAGGCTACAAGTCTACTGAATGCGCCCAGATAACGGGATTGCCTATAGCTGGGAATCTCTTCATGACTACTGAATCATTCTAGTTAATTATCCTTAGTCAATTTCAGTAGGTACCCCTGACCGTGGTACTCAGGGGTCCCCATCCTAGATATGATGCAATACAGTACTAGTTTATTTGCATAAACACAATCGCCTACGGTGTCCAAGTCCTTTATACTTGTCATGCCAGGCTAGCTGTCGTAACAGCATGCCGAGATATATCATGTCAGTTTACTTGTCAAGCGTGCGCCACAGCGGGCCACTATCTTGTTCTATTCTTACAATATCATGAATGAGAGAAACATGCATAAAATAACTAGTGACATATTCTTGATGGCAAGAAAAGATCTACAACTTCCACGTTGGGAGTTGGGAGAAGTTCGAGCCATAATTCAGTCAATTAGGACATATAACAGTTAGAAATAGCCAAAATAGGCATCATGCGGCCTACTCAGCGACACCATATGCGGCTACTGCGACATGTGCCCCATGCGGCTCATCCGCGACACTATATGCGCCTACTGCGACATGCGCTTCATGCGGCATCATATGCGCCTACTGCGACATGCGGCTCAACCGCGACATCATTTTCGCCTACTGCGATATGCGGCTCGTGCGGCTCAACTGCGACATCATATGCGCCTACTGCGACATGCAGCTCAACTGCGACATCATATGTGCCTACTGCGACATGCGCCTCATGCGGCTCAACTGCGACATCATATGCGCCTACTGCGACATGCGGCTCAACTCCGACATCATATGCGCCTACTGCGACATGCATCTCATGCGGCTCAACTGCGACATCATATGCGCCTACTGCGATATGCGGCTCAACTGCGACATCATATGCGCCTACTGCGACATGCGCCTCATGCGGCTCAACTGCGACATCATATGCGCCTACTGCGACATGTGCCTCATGCGGCTCAACTGCGGCATCATATACGCCTACTGCGACATGCGCCTTATGCGGCTCAACTGCGACATCATATGCGCCTACTGCGACATGCGCCTCATGCGGCTCAACTGCGACATTATATGCGCCTACTGCGACATGTGCCTCATGCGGCTCAACTGCGACATCATATACGCCTACTGCGACATGCGCCTTATGCGGCTCAACTGCGACATCATATGCGCCTACTGCGACATGCGCCTCATGCTGCAAATGAACATAGGAATGACCAGAAATTACTTTTGGCCATAACTTCCTCATTCGAAGTCGAAATCAAGCGAAATAAAAGCCAAAACTGCATGAAATTGAATTCTCTACAACATAGAACTATTAGTTTTCGAAAATAACCAAGTTTTAGAGATCAAAACCAAGAAAAAAACCGAAAAGTTACAAACTTAGATCTATAAGAATTCGTCCATCAAATCCAAAAATATCAAGTTCTAAAGAGGCTTAGAATCAAGTAAGGAAGAGAATGGAACAATAAAACTTGAGATCCATCATGAAACAAGTTTGTACTTGCCTAAGCTCTCACTCTCTTTCTCCTGGTGGTTGAAGAAGTTATGATGGAGAAGAAGAAGATTAATGAAGAGAGAGAATGGGGAATGGGTTAATAAAGGGTAGTGGTGGTGGTAGGTAGGGAGGTTGGTTCACAACCGAACCAAGCCGAACCAATTCAAGCCAAACCGAACCAAGATGAACCATGGCTAAGCAAATAAAAATACCCAATAACTAAGCAAAGAGACATGCAATACAAGATAAAATATGTACACGTATTCCAAGATGCGTAATTCGAACTACAGGCATTACAACTCTATCCACCATAAAAGAATTCCGTCCTCGAAATTTAATTAAGAGGCTAGAGGGATAAGAACAAGCTATATTATTCATAGGCAAGCTATACTAATCAAACAATCAAGTAATTATTCATGCAAGCAAGGAATTCGAAGGCATAAGGCATAAGAAAGGTATTATACCTCACGAGTCAAACAGGTCAGAAAATCGCGATCGGATATCATCCTCACGCTCCCACGTCGACTCACCCAAAGAGTGATGACCCCAAGCAACACGGACTAAACTAATAGTCTTGTTCTTGAGTATCTTCTCTCTCCGGTCCAATATAGACACGGGCCTCTCCTCATACGAAAGGTTGGTACCAACAACCAATTCCGAATGATCCAGGATGTGGCTCGGGTCTGGAATATACCGTCGCAGTTGGGATACATGGAACACGTCATGCACCTCACGTAGCGACGGCGGAAGAGCGAGACGATAGGACACATCACCTACTTGCTCCAGAATATCGAACGGCCCTATATACCTAGGACTAAGCTTTTCTCGTACGCCGAAATGAATGACACCGCGGTTAGGCAAAATCCTCAGGAATACATGGTCGCCGACAGAAAACTCAAGAGGGCGCCGATGAGAATCGGCCCAATGACGCTGGCGATCTTGGGCAACTTGAAGATGATCTCTGACTCTTCTGACCACTTCATCGGTCTGAGCAATCATTTTCGGACCAAGCATCTGCCTCTCTCCAACATCATCCCAGGCTAGCGAGGATCGACACTTCCTATCATACAGTGCCTCAAACGGTGCCATCTGGATACTGGCCTGGAAACTGTTGTTGTACGAGAACTCCACCAGGTGCACATGATTTTCCCACGAACCACCGAAGTCGAGTGTATATGACCGTAACATATCTTCAAGAGTCTGGATCGTACGTTTCGACTGGCCATCTGTCTGCGGGTGATAAGCTGAACTGAACTGGAGGTGAGTTCCCAAACTTTCTTACAAGCTACGCCAAAAGTGCGACGTAAATCTTGAATCTCTGTCTGAAGTGATACTGACTGGTACACCGTGCAATCTGACAATCTGCCGGAGATACATCTCCGCTAGCTGAGCCGTTGACTGACCAACTCTGAACGAGAGAAAGTGAGCCACCTTTGTGAGCCTGTCTATGATAACCCAAATAGCGTCTCTGCCAGCCGGGGATCTAGGCAATCCAATCACAAAATCCATGGTTATATGCTCCCATTTCCACTCGAGAATCGACAATGGTTGAAGTAGTCCAGCTGGTCTCTGATGTTCAGCCTTAACTTGCTGGCAGACTAGACAACGAGAGACAAACCGGGCTATCTCCCTCTTCATGCCATTCCACCAAAAGTGCTAACGAATATCACGGTACATCTTCGTACTGCCGGGATGGATGGAATACTGCGAACTGTGAGCCTCCGTCATGATCTCCTGTCTAATATCTCCACTGGGTACACAAAGACGCTTACCATGTCAAAGTGTACCATCTTCATGAATGCATAACTCTGGTCTTCGTCCTGCCTCACACTCTGCTCTGAGTCGCTGAAGCTTGGAATCTGCTGACTGTGCTATCCGGATCCTCTCGACTATAGTGGACTGAACTTGCATACTGGCCATCAATGCCACACTGGAAGGGAGGACAACTTCTATACCCATCTTCTGAAGATCGGCTAACAGTTCTGGTTTCGCTGTCAGGAAATAAACTCCGGCTCTCTTGCTCAATGCATCTGCAACAACGTTGGCCTTCCCTGGGTGATACTGCAGGTTGACATCATAATCCACAAGCAGCTCTAGCCATCTCCTCTGACGCATGTTGAGATCCTTCTGGGTGAAAACATACTTCAGGCTCTTGTGGTCGGTAAAAATTTCCACCCTATCTCCGTACAAGTAGTGCCTCCACAACTTAAGTGCAAACACTACTGCTGCCTGCTCCAAGTCATGGGTTGGGTAATTCCTCTCATGATCACAAAGTTGTCGTGACGCATAAGCTATCACCTTCCCATGCTATATCAGAACACATCCTAAACCTCTGCCCGAAGCATCACAATATACTGAGAATCCTCCGGTTCTATCTGGAAGTATGAGAATGGGTACCGTCATCAAGCCTCGCTTCAACCTCTCAAAAGAATCCTGGCACTCTGCTGTCCAAGCAAACTGCACATCCTTGCGGGTCAACTGGGTCAATGGCGCTAAAATTCGAGCAAAGTCTGAAATAAATCGTCGGTAGTAGCCGGCCAAGCCAAGAAAACTATGAACTTCTGCCACTGTACTAGGTATCGGCCACATTTCAATGGCCACGATCTTCTGGGGATCCACTTCTACTCCTCCTCTGGTGATGATATGACCCAAGTACGAAATACGATCGAGCCAGAACTCGTATTTACTGAACTTGGCATACAGCTGGTGCTCTCTGAGAATCTGGAGGACAACTCGAAGATGCTGCTCATGCTTCGCCTCACTCTTACTGTAGACCAGGATGTCATCTAGGAATACAATCATGAACTGATCCAAATAAGGCATGAAGATGCGATTCATGAGGTCCATGAATACTGCCGGCGCATTGGTTGCTCCAAATGGCATTACAAGGAACTCCCAATGCCCATATCTCGATCTGAAAGCTGTCTTCGGGATGTCCTGCTCTCTGACTCTGATCTGGTGGTATCTTGACCGCAAGTCAATCTTCGAAAATACTGACATCCCTCTGAGTCGATCAAACAAGTCATCTATCCTCGGGAGAGGGTATCTGTTCTTGATTGCCACTGAGTTCAAGGTACGATAATCTACACATAATCTTGACGTACCATCCTTCTTTTTCACAAGAAGCATCGGGGCTCCCTAAGGCGATCCACTAGCACGAATGAATCTCTTGGTTCTGAGTTCTTCAATCATCTTGTACAATATCTCCAGCTCTGATGGCGCCATCCTGTAGACTCTCTCTGACACTGGGGCTGTCCCGGGAATCAAGTCGATGGTAAACTCGATCTCTCGCTCTGGCGGCATCCCTGGAAGCTCTTCTAGGAAAATATCTAGAAATTCTTCGACTATCCGAGGTAACTGTACCATTGCCACTGCCATCCGCAACACTGAAGGAGAAGGTTCAACTTCATCTCGGGAGAAAGAAAACTCCGGCTCGCCTGGAATGCTAAAAATAACCCTGCCAATGTGGCATTCTATCCTAGCATATTGGTCCCTCAACCAATCCATCCCTAAGACCACATCATAATCGGCCATCAGAAACTCTATCAATCTAGCGGGGAATTCTCTACCGCTAACTACGATCCGACACGAGGAAAATACTCTATCCACTCCCACAAGTCCATTACCAGTAAGTATATTGAGCCTCACTGATAATGACTCGGGCTCCAATCCTACCAGTGTCGCGAATCGTGCAGACATAAATGAATACGAGGTACCAGAATCAAATAATACTGAAGCTGGAACGGTGTTGACGAGAATAGTACCTGCCACCACCTCACCTGGTGCTATTCTTTCTTCTCCCATGGTCAAAGCCAGTACTTGACCATGTCCTCTGGGTGCGGGTCCCCTCTGCTGAAAATTCCTCTGCCTGTTCTGGATCAGGGCTTGGGCTTGGGCATACTGCTGCGGTCTCTGCTGCTGGAATGCCTGGGCCTGCGTCGGCAATGGCCTCGGGAACGGGTACTGTAGCTGCTGCTGCTGCTGCTGCTGGATTGGTGCTGGTCCTCTAACTGAAGGACTAGAAAAAGCGGATGAACTCCCTCTGTTCGGGCAATTCCCAACCCTGTGGTCCGGGGCACCACAAACCAAGCACAAACCCTGTGCTCTGCGACACTTCGATACCACATGTCCTGGCTTTCCGCAGTGTGAACATCCTACTGCGGAAGACTGCTTCTGCTTCTGCTGCTGAGGGTGTGTCAGGGTGGAATGCTGAACCGACGTCACTGAGACCGCCCGCCTCGGAGCTCCAATGGTCAAAGCCCTGGCTGCCGGGGCTGGTGCTGATAACTGATTCATCTGGCCGTGAGATCGCTTCCGACCTCCGATCCTATCCACGATTCTCTGGGAGGTATACTCATGCCTCCGGGCTGCTCTCAACACTGCATCAAAAGTCTGATGCTCAAACTGCTCCACCGCCAATAAAATCTCTAGGTGGAGCCCCTGCTGGAACCGCTGGGCTCTATCGAACTCGATCGCCACCAAGGTGGGAGCAAACCGACTAAGCCTGGAGAACTCGGCCGCATATCCATTGACCGTTCTGCCCATCTATTTCAGATTGGTGAACCTCGTCTGTAGATCATTCCGAGCTACAGCATCAAAATATTTGGTCTGGAATCTCTCTCTGAATACGGCCCATGAAATAGGGGCCACCAATCCATCGGCCTGTGCTGCCCACCAGCTGCGGGCAAGATCCAATAACTGCAAGCGTACTACGGCCACCTTCTCGGCTTTTGGAGTCCTGGCTGCTTCTAGAATCACCTCTGTGTCCTGAAGCCATGCATCTGCAGCGATCGCATCTTCACTGCCGTCGAAGAAGGGAGGGTTCAAGCGCTTGAAGCTGTTGGCCGCGCTACCTCCTCTGGTCAAAGCGTCTACCACTGCCTGGTGCAAGGCATCTCCTCGACGATCCTGGAAGGCTAATAGTGACCTGATGAGACCCATCAAAGTGCCATCATCAGGCTCTGCTGGCTGGACGGGCTGAACTGGTGGCTCTCCTTCAGTAGGCATGACTCTGGAGGCTACTCCTGAATGCTAGGCTTGATCTCCAGGTTGCTGCTGGTCTACGGGAGGCGCACCGCCTTGCTGATCGGCAGGTCCAGGAATAATGCCGCTGAAGAAGACGACATAGGGAACAATAAGGAAGGACCATGACAGATCAACGATACAAGCATATGATCAGGTCAAGATTCTCAGGGATTTGAAGATACGAGCAGAGATCAAGGACGAATTTTGATTGAGACATCTATTCGGTAAACCCTCACATATCTTGATTTACAAGACCTGCATGGGCCACCACTAAAACCATGTCACGCCCCAGAACCAGAATACTGGAGAGCGGGGGCAGACATAGCCAGCTACGTATAATAAAATGGAATCCACGTCACTATACGGTCACGACTGTCTAGATATATGAGGGTTTAACTACAAGCCAACAGTCTCTTATGGTTATGAACAATCCTAGTGTCTCAATCACAAGCAATGTAATAACAGTTACAAGATGTCAGAACACCAAATATACAATAGTAAGGCGTCCCATACATTACATATTCGGATGATCATGAAGCTAGTCGTACAAAATGTCAGGACTAGCAAGAGTTTCAGTCATACATGATCAACCCTAGGATTTGTCAATCATGTTACAGCCCGTAGGCAGACAGTAAATAAAGGTGCAATACGAGCTAACACGTGCTCGCCGGCTAAACGCCTCAAAAGAATAATTTTACAAACAAAGTAGAAGGACAAAAGAAACCCACTCGTTGCCCTGGTTATGCCTGGTGGTCACCATCGGGCTGGAAGACAGGTGGATCCTCTGGTGCTGCTCCGATATCTGGCCACACAAAACCAGCTGGGTCAGATCCCAGAAGAGCAAGTGCCACAAAGGAGGCTTCACTTAGAAACTAAAACCAGCATATCACAATAGAATATTAAAGATATCTTATAAGAGAAATTGATAATAATAGGAATAACAATAATGAATTGAGTACGAAGAAACTATTCAAGTAGCCAGACTGCAACCCTTAAACCAAATAAGGACCGAGGTTGCAGCCCTTCATCTGAATAGAAATCCGTCTCAAATACTATTGGTACAGTGAAGACAATAAACGAAGAGAGGACACAGAACTGCTCCGAGAGCCAGGTTACAACCCTTAAACCAAACAAGGACCGGGGTTGTAACCCTTCGCTTGAACAGAACTGGACCCCTGATCTTTATTGCTAAGGCCAGCATAAATAATCATGGTATTAAGGTAAGGTAAAACATGACGAACATGGCATGGAGTTGCATTAAGACAATAAACGAAGAGAGGACACAGAACTGCTCCGGAAGCCAGGTTACAACCCTTAAACCAAACAAGGACCGGGGTTGTAACCCTTCGCCTGAACAGAATTGGACCCCCGATCATTATTGTTAAGGCAAGCATCAATAATCATGTCATGTCACAATCTTGCACATGATCAGGATAAGACTAAGATGAAATAAACTACATCCAATCAATCACGGCCAATCAAGAGTACGGCTTGATACTTTTAACTAACTAGAGTTATCACAGGCCTAGTTACTAGCAAGATGCAATGAGATTATCCCAACAGCCACAAGCCCTGCAGACCATCCGGTTACCCAGGTCGAATGTCCGTTTAAGAAGAATGCAACACGTGACTGTGTGCTGGAAATGTGCCCTACTCATCGGTAGGCTACAAGTCCACTGAATGCGCCTAGATAACGGGATTGCCTGTAGCTGGGAATCTCTTCATGACTACTGAATCATTCTAGTTAATTATTCTTAGTCAATTTCAGTAGGTATCCCTGACCGTGGTACTCAGGGGTCCCCATCCTAGACATGATGCAACACAGTACTAGTTTATTTGCACAAACACAATCGCCCACGGTGTCCAAGTCCTTCATACTTGTCATGCTAGGCTAGCTGTCGTAACAGCATGCCGAGATATATCATGTCAGTTTACTTGTCAAGAGTGCACCACAACGGGCCACTATCGTGTTCTATTCTTACAATATCATGAATGAGAGAAACATGCATAAAATAACTAGTGACATATTCTTGATGGCAAAAAAAGATCTACAACTTCCACGTTGGGAGTTGGAAGAAGTTCGAGCCATAATTCAGTCAATTAGGACATATAA
Organism: Iris pallida; assembly: GCA_029216955.1. Taxonomy (NCBI): domain Eukaryota; kingdom Viridiplantae; phylum Streptophyta; class Magnoliopsida; order Asparagales; family Iridaceae; genus Iris; species Iris pallida. The sequence continues at coordinate 11,777,288 of JANAVB010024994.1, forward strand.
CAGTTAGAAATAGCCAAAATAGGCATCATACGGCCTACTCAGCGACACCATATACGGCTACTGCGACATGCGCCCCATGCGGCTCATCCGCGACACTATATGCGCCTACTGCGACATGCACTTCATACGGCATCATATGCGCCTACTGCGACATGCGGCTCATGCGGCTCAACTGCGACATCATTTTCGTCTACTGCGACATGCGGCTCGTGCAGCTCAACTGCGACATCATATGCGCCTACTACGACATGCGGCTCAACTGCGACATCATATGCGCCTATTGCGACATACGCCTCATGCGGCTCAACTGCGACATCATATGCGCCTACTGCGACATGCGGCTCAACTGCGACATCATATGCGCCTACTGCGACATGCGCCTCATGCGGCTCAACTGCGACATCATATGCGCCTACTGCGACATGCGGCTCAACTGCGACATCATATACGCCTACTGCGATATGCGCCTCATGCGGCTCAACTGCGACATCATATGCGCCTACTGCGACATGCGCCTCATGCGGCTCAACTGCGACATCATATGCGCCTACTGCGACATGCGCCTCATGCTGCAGATGAACATAGGAATGACCAAAAATTGCTTTTGGCCACAACTTCCTCATCCGAAGTCGAAATCAAGCGAAACAAAAGCCAAAACTGCATGAAATTGAATTCTCTACAACATAGAACTATTAGTTTTCGAAAATAACCAAGTTTTAGAGATCAAAACCAAGAAAAAAATCGAAAAGTTACAAACTTAGATCTATAAGAATCCATCCATCAAATCCAAAAATACCAAGTTCTAAAGAGGCTTAGAATCAAGTAAGGAAGAGAATGGAACAATAAAACTTGAGATCCCTCATGAAGCAAGTTTGCACTTGCCTAAGCTCTCACTCTCTTTCTCCTGGTGGTTGAAGAAGTTATGATGGAGAAGAAGAAGATTAATGAAGAGAGAGAAAGGGGAATGGGTTAATAAAGGGTAGTGGTGGTGGTAGGTAGGGGGGTTGGTTCACACCGAACCAAGCCGAACCAATTCAAGCCAAACCGAACCAAGATGAACCATGGCTAAGCAAATAAAAATACCCAATAACTAAGCAAGGAGACATGCAATACAAGATAAAATATGTACACGTATTCCAAGATGCGTAATACGAACTACAGGCATTACATCAATACACAAGGATCCAGTCAAGTTACGTTACCTTGCATAAGAGGTTTTTATCATGTTTGCTCACGTGATCATGAGAGTACAAGATTGCACAAGAGTATACATGAATAGATGTGTACATGAAATACAAGATGTTCATGAAAAGCACATGACAACTGTATTTGATGCACCCCGAGGGGGATAACATCGTATGACATGATCCATATAGTACCAATCCGTGATAATAACGTGACAGCATCATGTAAAGTATCTAGAGCAAGAATATAAATCCTAATAAGTAAGAAATGATCAGAGAATGTACTCGCCTGTCACCCTGTATGACTGATATAAATAGATGTCCGAACTGGTGTCATAGAGTCCTATTTAGAGTAAAACAGGTCACAATATATCCACAATGGTAAAAATAGAGTATACAATACATAATACATGATTCTAGGTCAATCTAGGCCAAAGTCAAACTTGGTCAACTCTAACAGTCAAACTAGGTCAACTTAAGTCATACTAGGTCATAAGGAGTCAACTAAGTCAAACAAGGTTAAGTAAGTCAAGATTAGTCAAATCTAGGTCAAACTTAGACTAACTAAGGTTTTTTAAGTCAAGGGTCAACTCTATATGTCAACTCTATAAGGCTAACCCAAATCATGACACAACTCCTAATTATTCTACTTAACCCCATACATATCTTAAATTACATAGGACTATCCTCATAACCATATGGTCAAACATAAATCAACTAGTTCATAGTCTAGGGTTTAGTCAAACATTAGTCATCAAGCCCTTTAAAGTCCATCCAAGCCATTTCTAGGTCAATTAGGTCAAGGTTTGACCTAAGGTTGACTTTGGTCAACTCTAGCCAAACAAGGTCAACTACCTACGTCAAGGGTCACTTGGTCAAATTAGGGTTAGCCCCTAATGGCCATAGGCTAGTAACTATGACCATAGGCTAATATTTCTAGGTCACTACACATAGGTTCACATATAGCTATCTATAGGTAAACCTACATCTATGTAATATATATCCATAGCCCTCTATATACAATTCAATATATATATATATATATATATATATATATATATATATATATATATATATATATATATATATATATATATATAACTAGTCATATATATTACAACATATATATACATACACTTATATATATATATATATATATATATATATATATATATATATATATATATATATATATATATATATATATATATATATATATATATATATATATATATAAACCTATATATATATATAGTGAGAGAGGGAAATAGAAAGAGGGTGTGATAAGAGGGAACAAGGGGTGAAGGGGTAGTGGTCATGTGGGTGTGAGGGGGTCATGGGAAGGGGTAGTGGTGTGTGTAACAGTGAGAGGGGGTCATATTCTCAAAAATCTGAGAATAAGCACACAAACACACACACACATTACATATATAAATACACACACCTATACATACCTATATATACATATATATATACACTCACATACACATACACATATACCCACACACTCATATACATATATACATACATATACAGTGTATATATAGGCAAATACACACATATATAGATAATAAAATCAATTTAAAATCCATTGGAAAATCTGGAAATAACCCAGAAATGGGGTTTACTGTGCAGTGTATCAGAAATTTGGGAATACCCTAAATCGAAACCAAAAGCCTAACCAATACCCACAAACAGTGGTTGGTAACCCTAGCCCCATGTGGGTACGTGTCGTGTAGGTCCATGGGAGTCCACCACGACACAACACAACGTGTCCAGGAGTTAAAATACCTAATCGGGTAACACAGACACAGTGAATTGTCACCGCATCGTGCACGCGTGCACCTAGCTCTAGGACACGACACGCGTGTCTAGGAGTCTCGTGCTCGTGTCCCTAGGTTCGCCTAGGGTTGGTCTAGGATTAGGATAGCCTGTCCCGTGTCCAGGTGTCGTACAGTGTCGTGTCCAAGCCCGTATCAGAGCCCAAATTTTTCGTGTGCGCTGTCAGTGTAAAATCGATGCAATCACGAATTCGTGCCCGACACAACACTAGAAGCCACAAAACTTAGGGGGCATGTTCGCAGACATTGCCCCCTCGTGTCCACCAAGTGTCACCCCTCCACGTGTCGTGTCGTGTCCTACGTGAGCCCCGAGCAGCAGGGGACTTAACACGAGCATCGTGCGGTCTCGTGCAGCGATGCAAGTTTTTTGTGGACACGACACGAGCCACGTGGGGCCTCGTGGTCATGCCCACGTGTAGCCGATACAAGTTTTTCGTGGACACAACACGAGCCATGTGGGGCCTCGTGGTCATGCCCACGTGTAGCCCACATGTTGGGCTACACACTCGTGCAAATACGAGGTGTCCAAGTGTCGTGTCCGCACGACACAACGTACGTGAAGTCGGCTCTGTGCGTGTGTGCACTGTCAGTGCATGACCAGTGCATGTGTCATCGTGTCCTCGATACGACACGAGGTATCGTGAAATTTTAGAGAAGTGTGCGTAGACACTGCCCCCGTGTCCACACCAATTTTTACGTATCCAAGTGATGTGTACAGTGTATACGAGATACGTGTGAGCAGGACACAGTATACTGCTGTGCACAGCGTGTTTGTGTCCAATTTGGACACGGACACGACACAATATCGTGCTCAGTCAACTAGGGTTATGACCTACAAGTCTAGGGCTACCCAAAAATGTAATTAGTTTTGCAATTAACCAAAATTCATTTCTTTGTGGCATTTCAACAAACACAGTTTTTCAAACATGGATACGTGTCCGATACGGACACCAAATCAAACCTACTTCCTACCAAACTTGGCCTACCGGTCCATGGTACCTAGATGCATGCATTCATGAAGAGAAAATAGAATATTAACTAGGTTTGAGGGTGTTTACCTATGAGTGCAAATTCCTCAATAATAGGCCTTTTTGAATAAAAACCTCCTTCAACTCCCAATGTCCAAGGCTCCATAATTTCTTGCTAGCAAGCCACAACTGGTATCCTCTAGTGTAGGGGAGTCCAATGTAAAAAACTAGGCTCAATTTGGAGTCAAAATGATTAAATGGTGAAGGGTTGAAGTTGTAGGAAAAAACTAGAATTTAGGTGTAATGAAAGGAGGCCTTTGATGAGGGGGTGTGATTATATGATGGGGGTAGGGTTGGCTGGCCATGGGAAGGGTATGGGTAGATTTTTAGGGTTTCTTTCCACCTTGCAAACTTATTCTCTAAGTCTTTGACCCATAGATATTTCTAGGGTTCTAAAGGAATATCCTTGAAGGTAATATCTAGATATTATCTAACTAGATATTTATACATAAGCTAACCTCCTCTGCTTAGTCTTCTCGGTTAGTTGCTAACCTCTAGATTAGTGCTAAACTAGGTTAGGAGCTAACATGACACTAATCAACTAATTAAATAATAATAAATTACATAAATCCAAATAAATTCTAATAAATTACCAAAATAACCTTTGACTAAAAAGTAGTAATTTGATATCCTAATCACATGTTTAGGCTCATATGATCATGGTTAGTCTCTAGGTTAAGTAATCTCTAAGGTTGCACTAGCAAAACATCAAAATCACAAGTCGTGGTTTTAAATAGTTTTAAAATAACTAAAAATCACCAAAAATCATAATATGGTTTAAATATCATTATTAAATAATTATAATTACAAAATTTCAAAATTACCCTCATTTTTAGAAACTGGGTTCTACATATTATGGGGGAGCATATGTTTGATCATGTCAAAGGAGGAGAAATAAGTTTAAGTTAGCATACAATATTCTAGTATTATGTACTTATTAGTGATATATGCATCTATTGTATATATCTGAAACTTAACCGATTTGCCATAAACAAAAATGGAGAGATTGTTAGCCCAATGATTATATCATATTTTTGAACATGGCTAATCAATTAAGTTTAACATAATGACATCACTAATATTCATATAATCACTATCATGTTGCTACTTAAACTTAGCATTTTCCTACTGTTTACTAAATTTTATCTTATTTGCTATTGTATACTGCTTTTTTCGTCTAACATGTACTTACAGACAAGCAATAAGCATGATCAACCCATGACATATGCAATAAAGAATTAATAATGGGGCAAAGACGACATTATACAAGAATATTTCTATGAACCGTCCAACGATCTATCCGGGGCCTCGCATTGGAGGTTTTGCTGCCCGGTTAGCGGACAGGGGTCGAGGGGGCAGCGCCCCTCATGGGAGTTCGAGGGCGAAGCCCCATAATGGTATTCAGATTTTCAGATCTATTTATCTTTGGATGACCGCCGTCAGAGAAAAATGCGTCTTAAGATGTGCTCAAATATCAGAAGAAAAGCATCATCAAAGGGCTATTGGTTTTCCTATTTTATCAATATATTTTTTATATTTATTGAGTCTAGGAATACAATGTACATTGCATCGTACTGGCAAATAGGCTACCCAAGAAATATTTTCAAAATACCCTTTCATTTTGAAAACAAGCCCACCTACAAAAGTCCAAACTACTTCCTAACTGCTTGACCTTTCAAAAGGCCCAAAAATCTAATTTATAAAACCCTAACCAAACAACTCTGGACCAACATAATTCGGCCCGAGTTCGGTTAGTGCCCTTTGGATTTTGAACTTGGTCATCCCGCAGTTACGGATGCAACGACTATCTGTCGAGATTCTCTCAACGAATTCTGTCCGAATTTTCTATTTGGAAAACCTATAAATAGAAAAGAAGTTTTCTCATTTCAACACACCTGTCTTCTCTTCTCTTTAAGCTTAGTACATTCTTCCAAAGTGTTCTAAGCTATTTATTTTTAAATTCTAAGCCAGTTACAATCCTCTAGTCGATTTGCCAGTACGGTACGGTCTAGAAGTTTCAGAGTGATTGTAATCAGAGGCTTGATTGAAGAAAGATACTTCACAATTGAAGTTGGTCGAGTACTTTGGATCAAAGCTCGCGTTGATATAATCATTGGGCTAAATTCTTTCTGCTGGGACTCCCTGAAAATCCAGTGACGAAATCCATAGTAATATGCTCCCACTTTCACTCAGGGATAGAAAACGGTTGCAACATACCTGTGGTCCTCTGATGTTCTGCCTTCACCTGCTGACAGACCAAACACTTTACTACAAAGCATGTAATCTCCCTCTTCATACCATGCCACCAATAGTACTACTTCAGGTCTCGGTACATCTTAGTACTTCCAGGATGATCAGAATAAATAGAGTTGTGCGCTTCATTTATCAACTCCTGCCTCAACTCTCCATTCGGAACATATAGGCGATTCCCACACCTTAACGTCCCATCCTCATGAATAAGCAGTCATGTCTGCTCTCCAGCCTCTGTTCTCTCTCGAAGTCTTCGACATCTTGCATCTATAGGCAAAACTGCCTTGATCCTGTCACAAGCGAACTATACTTCAAGATTGGCAAGTACTCCTTGTTGTCCCGACATAATGGCATCTATTCCAACCTTTTGAAGACCCTACAATAATTTTGGCTGAGCTGTCAAGAAATATACAGTGGCTTCCTACACAAAACATCTGCTACCACATTTGCCTTACCAGGATGGTACTACAAATCTATATCATAGTCTGTCATGAGCTCCAACTAGTGCCTCTGCCTCATATTTAACTTATTTTTGTGTAAAGACGTACTTCAAGCTCTTATGATCTGTAAATATCTCCACTCGCTTTCTGTACAATAATGCCGCCATAGCTTCAGTGTAAAGATCATTGATGCTAACTCTAGATCATGAGTAGGATAATTCTTCTTATGTATCCTGAATTACCTCGATGTGTAGGCTATGACAATTTTGTGTTAAATTAATACACATCCAAGTCCACTACCCGATGCATCACTATATACAACGAATTCTTCCGATCCAGAAGGAAGCGTCAAAATAAGTGCTGAGATCTACCTCTTCTTCAATTCCTCGAAAGCCTTCTGACAGTCTTCCTTCTATTGGAACTCTTGATCCTTACGCGTCAACCGTGTCATCGATTCTGTAATTCGTGAGAAATTCTTTACAAACCTTCGGTAATACCGGCAAGTCCGAGAAAACTCCTAACATTTGCAACAAATGTCGGTATCGACCAAGACTCCACGGTAGCTATCTTTCCTGGATCAACTGAAAGTCCTACTCCCAAAATGACATGGCCCAGAAATTAGACCTTGTCTAAGAAAAAGTCACACTTAATGAGCTTGACATACAGCTTCTCTTTCCTCAATACTCCCAATATAACTCTAAGATGCTCCTCGAAAAAAAAGCCAGGAAGAAAAGGGATAAAAGTGTTTACTACAGAAGAATTCTAATACGACTAGTCATACCATTCTATCTTAGGTATAGTATTATCAACCTATTCAATGGTACCAGTCAGTTCCCTTCAGGCAATTTCTCCTAATATGCTCTACGCATCTGATATCTAGGCACTTATACTCAACTCATAATCTCACTAGGATCTATCTCTAAGAAACCTACCCGTTTCTAGCTACCCAACATCACAATCACACCAATAATCTAGCTTACTTATATTCTATAATATAACTATAAGGTTTGTCTATTTTAGTTATTTAATAAGTAGAAGGTAACGGGTACCTAAGCCTGGGTCAAATAAACCTATATACCAATTTCAAACAACGGTAGAGTCAAGCAAAGTAGGAAGGTTTGTCGAATTATTTTCAAGAATGGTGTAAAGCTAAACAAGATGTATAGGACATAGTCTAGGTAAGACTCGAGAACCATATATTTTCGTGATTATGTCATGTAAAGTTACTGCCACGCCATTGTACGTTTGGCTGCAAATAACTTCCTTATTTTATAATACGATGGATGACTATAGCGCACATCTGTCATGCCAAATAATACAGGTTCTTCAGCTTATCTTGGCCAAATCTATGAAATATTTTTAATTTAACTTTTTATGAAAATATAGAAGAAGAGGTCAACATGCATAGGATATGTTTCAAGTAGAATTCGAGAAACATATGTAGCCATGATATCGTTATCTGAAGTCTTACCTCGTCAGTATTTCTCTAGCTACAAAAACTCTTAATTCTGTAGTACAAGAATAAATATAATTTATTAAATTTTTTCTTAACCCAATCTATAAGACACTTTCCAACAACTTAAGTGGAAAGGAATGAGAAGTATTACTCAAGAAGTCAACAGGGAGGATTTAGTCAAATCTCGAGTATGGAAGAACACAAAAGCAATCATATTGGGAAAGAAGATAACATGAAAGCAATCATGCTGAAGAGTGAGAGAAGTTTGTAATCATGTTTATGGATGTATCCTCAAGTCATATTCCTTAATCAGTTGTAGGCTCACAGTAGTACGGCTATCATATGTATCACTACGACTTCGTACAATTCATGAAGACTTCATCTGCACTTATGGTTTCTAGTATTTGTGCCCCCGCTTTTCTGATGTGATAGTGAGGGGACGATACGTCCAATACAAAGATTCATCTTATTAGCATGAATAAATAAGGATTACGATAGAACATAATAAAACTAGATGCAAATCAAGCAGTCAAGTAAAAGTTCAAAATGAAGTCAGGAAATGTATCAAGCAATGTGGATGAGATCCTATGGGTCTTTCATATTCTAATTGCAGGCTCACGTCAATATAGTAATGTAACCAAAGTAATTTAACGTTGACCTGCATGGGCTACCATAAAAATATATAATGCCCCAGTCCCAAAATACATAGGACCAGGTATACGAATATATTGCAGCAGCACGTCACCAATGGACCAACCTCATAACAAGCTCATTAACGAAATGCTTAAGCTGTAAATCATGATAATCAACCCAGAAATATAACACAGTCCACAGGTGTATAACTAACCACATCCATAAAATAATAGTTCACAAAGATATCAAGTTCAATAAGAATAATATAATAAATATCCAGCAGTAAAGGTAATAATGTTGATGCGGACAAA